>PVLA01000727.1:214087-471519 GCA_004027455.1 Hydrochoerus hydrochaeris
TGTGACAAAATGAATAAACTACTTCTGCTTGAAACAGCTTCAGAGCATGGGATGCCCTGGCAGAAGTGTGGGTACTGGTAAAGGGAGTGTTTGAAGGGACCACTGAGGCAGCAGCTGATAGGCGGTTTGTTCACAAGAGGATATTCCAGAGAGCTTAGTGACCAGACTGGCTGTGGGGCAGACAATGAAAGGAGAAAATCGGGGTTGGGAGCAAGACTTATCTCAAGCAGTGTTGGGCTGAGAAAGAAGATACAAAAGAGGAGGAGTCTAAGATTGGAAGACATTTACTAACTATGGTTAGAGAAGCAAATTTCTGAGCTTGTTCCTCCAAGTTCTAAACACTCAGAGAGAAGAAAGAAGTTTGGGGTTGAGTTCTTAGGCCTGAGAAACAGGATAAGCTCTTTCACTAGATCTTCCAAGGCACCAAAATAAGTCTGTGGAGAGGGTAATCGGAAGCCTAGGCAGGCGTCTCACCTGAGTTTCTTCTCTTTTCCAAACCCATCCCTATGTGAACAGGACAGTGTGGTTACACTGGAATCAGGATACAAAGACAGGCAGCTGTGAGGTTTCCTAGGCAGACACACAGACTCATGTACTAACAGGGAAGAATGGGCACACAATCCCTGTCTCTGGTCCTGGAACAGTTCCTGACCTGACAGGGACAGAATTTGCAACAGGACACCATTCAGAGTCTTTTTTTGTTTTGTTTTGTTTTTTAAGGCTCACCATCCTTACAGAGCTTACAGAGCTGATTAGTGGCGGTCAACTCACCACACTAGGGAGTGTGGCATTACCTGAGTGTTGTTTTGACAAGGAAGTTATATATGGTCCCCAGATGAAAACCTTTGAGAACCATGAGTTCTAGACAAAATTATAGGAGTTTGATTAGTAATGTCCCTGGATGGGATCTAAGGAGGTCCTCACAAAGAGGAAATAGAGAAATCAGCTCAGCCTACCAAGTAGCTTCTTGACTCTCATCACAGAAAAAGAACTTCAGGACATGTCAGTGAGAGGCTTAGAAAGGTTTTATTAGGCAGAATTAAAGAAGTACACACTCACAAGAGTGTGGGCCCTTCAGAGAAAGCTGCACTGTAGTCTGCGATTGGAAATCTATGTGTCTGTGTGTATGTGTGTTCCTAAAGGTATTCTTTAAAATGGGTGACTAAGATGTTTTGTCTAAAAACACTCTTTGAATCCTTTGAATCAGTTTCTTCATCTTAAGGTCAGGTAGCTACCTTTTACCTTATCAACTAGGCTTATACTATCTTTCAGGAATTTGGGCGTGATGGCCCTGGAAGGTAAAAAAAAAAAGCAAACTTGTGGAATACATATATGGATAACCTTGGGTAACTTTGCACACGGAAGTTGCAGTTCTCTTGAATGTACAATTTTAAAATTATGATTTTTGTCTCCTTTCCTCATTAGTAGTAACAATGGTGGTATGAAGAATTTGAGAAAGGATGCCATACACTTTGTTAGGAAGAAAAGAATGAGCTTATTCCACGAATTTGTAGTTGCTCAATACCCAACAGATTGAGGCTTGAAGGGAGGATGGCAAGCCGGGGCTTGAGATTTGTAGTTCATTCATTTTGAAATGGAAGTTTAGAGAAAACAAAGAGGCCACACAAATGAAGGAGTGATCTGAGAAGTATGGGTAAAAATAGGAATTTACTGTTCTCTAACACAAAGTTCAAGTATGGAGGGGAGAGTTATGAAAATTCTGGTGTATAAATTGACTGAAAGGCTGAGAACAGAGAAAATATTCTTGGAAAAAAAAAGATGAGAGATAGGGGTCAAACGTGACTCCTTTCCTGGAGACATTTGCTATAACACAGCAGTAAAAAGTAGCAAGAGGGGAGAGACAGAGAAACTCTGCGCCAAAGATTTCTTCTTTGTGAAAGACGAGGACTGAACTTGCTTTGAGAGATTAATGAGTTTCTCTGCCCAGGGTCCTGATGTGACAGATGACACATGTCAAGTGTGCACATGAAAACCGAATATACAGACACACGCATGATCCGGGACTTTTGAGTCGTTTCTTTTATGAACTACTAAAGTCTGTGTTTTCCAATGAGGATAAAACAAGGGGAATCCGGTTTAAATTAGAGATGGAGATTGAGGCCACTCCCAAGGGGACAACTTAGCCTGTTAGAAGACACTGGGGGACGATATTGAGAAGGGGCTATGAAATAATCCATTCCCCTGAGAGCTGTAAAAACAGGATCAAGTAGACAGAGCGTAACATGGCTCTGCTTCGTTACACCGAGACAATTTTTCTTTAGCAGGGGGCAGCGGGCTGGATTCGACGGCCTTTTCCTCCCTAGCGGCGCCCCAGGGTGCCTGTGAACAGACAGAAGGGCAGAGTCTCGCAAGCGAGCCGTGGCGGCTACGGCCCCTTTAAGAGGGGTGGCGGTGGCGGCCAGGCGCGCTCCGACGGCTTCCCTCTAGCCCCGCCTCTTCCCGTGAGCCTTCGGGGAGTGGTCTGACCGCGGGCGGCTGCCGGTGAGCTGAGGGGCAGGGGGCGGGGGAGCCATGCCTCGGCGCTGCTGGCGACCGGCGCCCTTCCGTCGCGGTGTTGGCGTCGGCCTCGGCGTCGTGCCCCGAACCCGGCCGCTCATGCGGCCGCTCTGGTTGCTTCTCGCAGTGGGCGTCTTTGGCTGGGCCGGGGCTTCGGACGGCGCTGAGGGAGAGACGAGAGCCATGGACGAGGAGATTGTGTCCGAGAAGCAAGCTGAGGAGAGCCACCGGCAGGACAGCGCCAATCTGCTCATCTTCATCCTGCTGCTCACCCTCACCATCCTCACAATCTGGCTCTTCAAGCACAGGCGGGCCCGCTTCCTGCACGAAACCGGCCTGGCTATGATTTATGGCAAGTGCCTCACCCCCGGCCGCCCCCTGGCGCTGTCCCTTTCTCTGCCGGCTGCCTCGCCTCCTTTCCCAGCCCTGTTCGGCCTACATTCAGCTGTCCTTCTAATTCCCTTTATTTTCTGCCTCGCCTTTCCACCTTCACCCCCGCGCCAGTCTCTGGCTCATCTCCGCTTTATTTCTGCTACGCCCCCCTTTTCTTTACCTCCTTTAGTCCTCGCCACCCCCACCCCCACCCCCACCCCGTTTTCTCGGCCTCTCCACACACCTTTTTTGGTCTCTGACCCCACCCCCTTTTTCTCTCCATCCGGCTCCCCCTCCTCTGCCTAGGTAGCAGGGGACCTGGACCGGGGTAGAGGAGGGGAAGGGAGTGGGTGGGGTGACTCGAACTACGTTGGGGGAGGGGAAGACACCATTGCGATCTATTTCTCTGGGGTGTCAGTTTGTTTGAGGTTCACTGAAGCTGCAGTAGCAGCTCCGCTGTCCAGCGTTTGTCATTCTTTAGGAACCAAAGTCGACCTTTACTCATTACCCAGTTCTTACTGTGCCCGGTCCTGTGGAGGTTGAAAATGAAAACCTTACCCCCATGGATTCCAAGCAAAATTAAAACCTGAACGTGACATAGGTTTGGAGCTTTTTCAATGACGCCCTGATTTTCTGTACTGTGCTTGGAATATTTGATGTAGGTACGTATGGCTGACCCTTGCCCGTTCAGGATTGCAGAAGTGAAGACAAGGAAGAGTTATGATTCAGCGATGTGTTATACCATATCCACAATGATCAGGACAGGTTAACCCAGCAGTAATTATCAAGCACCATGCATATGCAGTATGGGTGTATTGCTTTTGGCATGAGGTTATTTATTGACTGATTAAGTCGCTTCAGTTCTTGAGTTTCAGTGGGCTTTTGTTGAGGTTATTTGAATTTTTGGTGAAGAGGCACAAGGGGTAGATCTAGCCACAAGCTCAGAAGCATTTTAAGCCATGCTTGTTTGGGCCTCAGGAGAGAGAAATAGATACACATATTGCTGACTATCTTAAACTGTGAGAGTGTGCCTGAAGAGATGAGGGTAGAAAAAACAATCCTGTCTGTGCAGTACATGTGTGAAGATTATCTTCACTTAGAACAGTCTTAAACAGTAGAGCTTGTTGAGGTTTGACTCTGAGACGTGAAGATAGGAGATGAAGCTTTGGCACAAAAAGACTTTCCGCCACTCGACTCCCCACCCCACCCCACCCCCTTTCCAGTAAATCTAGACTTCTAGAATATGCATGAATCTCAAGGGTACCAGAGGAAAGGTATGGTGCTCATGTGCCTCAAGAAGATGCGTGAATGTGAGCACAGGCTGTTCTCGTTTTTAAGGTAATAAAATTCTAAGCCTGTGTGTAAAATCTCCCTGCTCACTAGGATTCCTAGTTTTTAGACATACTTGTGGTTCTTTTATGTCATAATTTTTGTATTTCACTTGGGGACTTTTTATGGCAGATTGGCCAATTAATCAAATAGTTTTGTATCTTTTCTCTGTGTGACAGTATGATTCATTCACTGTCCTCTACAAACATTTACAGATCAGTGTAGTAAACATTAATATAAGACTTTTGCCTGCAAGAAACTTATATAGGGAAGTAGGAAAGGGGAAAATGACATTTTAGATTTGGTTAAATGCTGAAATAAGGAACAAATCACAGATATGTTTGCTACAGAAAGAGAGAGAAATAGTATGTTGTGATACTTAGAGATGCAAGGCTTTGACTAGAGGTCAGAAAATTTTTCAAGAAAAGGCCTGTAGTAAAGATTATTGACTTTACAAGTCACGTAGATCTCCGTATTTGTGTTGCATTTTATTCTTTGTTGTTATTTTCTTTTAACAAACCTTTACAATATCAAAGTCGTTGTTCTAGAGCAGTACAAAAACAGAAGACTGTAGTTGCAAACTCCTGCCTTTAGGGTTGGACCATGTCCTACTGTGCTGATATCAATATATGATCTTAGGCAAGACCCTCTCCTCCTCTTCTTACCCTCATCTGTATATTTGGGATAATGGTTGAAGGATCACTGTGTGGAAGAAATATTTTAGCTTGGTACTTGACCCTGAAGTAAATGCTCAATAAATGATAACTGTGCTATTATTATTGTTTCTGTTAAAACTGCATTTTCTCAGGTTGGTCTCAGTTTTTTTTAATAATAGTATTATAAATTAAGAGACTAAGGAAGTATTTTTAAAAAATCAAATAGGGACTTTGAATTAGCCTGAAATTATTTGCTGTTCAGTGGCCAATATCATTAACTTATTCTAACTTGGGTTCTAAAGTATAAAAATAAGATTTCTTATTTTTTTTCTTGATACAGGATCTCACTTTGCAGGTCAAGATAGCCTTGAACTCACTGTGTAACTCAGGCTGGCCTGGAATGCTCAGTGATCCTCCCACCTCAGCCATCCCAGTGCTGGGATTACAGGTGTGCACCACCACACCTGACAAAAATAGAATTTTCTTAAGTGGTAGGGGACTTTAGTGTTAGTGTTCTGTAAAGGAAAAGCAAGAGTGTCTTGTGGAGTAGAAAGCATGAGAGGTATGCTAGGAGTCAATCCAGTACTGAGCTGGCATTGCCTAGTCTGTGCCATTTTCTCAGCATGCATATTGGGGACTGTGGACTGAACAGCCTCTCTCAGCTAACTCCCAAGCCCAATTTGCAACTACATGGGACTGGGCCAAAGTATTTTCAATACCACGGACATTGAAATTTTCTGGTCCTAATTGCTTTTACCTTTTCTTCTTTTTTTTCTTTTTCTTTTTCTTTTTTACCCCAAATCTGCTTTTGAATTAAAGGAGAACTTTTTTTTTTTTATCGGTACCAGGGATCGAACTCACAACCATGTGCTTGCAAGGCAGGCACTTATGCTGCTGAGCTAAATCCCCAGCAAATGCAGAGTTCTTTTGTTTTTGATTTTTTTTTTTGCTTTTACCTTTTCTTAATGACTCTTCTACTGTCATAGGTATTATGCTACTATATTAAGACCTTTGTTTTTCAGTATGACTTCTCGGTGAAAAGAGAATGCCTACACCTTGATGATTCAGGCTACTGGTGATCTGATTCCTGTTGTGTTGGGTTAGCTACTTAACTCCTGGAAAAATGCTATTGAAAATAAGACTTTCTTTATCTTTTTGGGAAGCCAGGGTAAAAGTTTTTAGATCACTAATGTGGTCAGTTTCTAGACTATATTATAAACTAATTGCTCCAGTTACAAACATAATCTCAAAACAACCACATGGTTCATTCAGTGGGCTAGCTTTCTTAAGAAGCTTAAAAGTGAGTCATTGTTAGTAAAAATTGTTGAGTTAGTTAATTAAAGCTGAAAAGTGATCACTCACTTGTGGTGTTTACACATAATATAAAAAGCAAATGGTGGAAGAATATTTGCTTTGCCTTTAAGGGAATCCAGGGCCCTAGGCTTAACCAGTGTGATTCAGCAGTAAGCATTTTTTAAAGGTCTGTGATGCCTGGGACATGATGGGAAATACAGGTATGAGCTGTAGTCCCTGCCCACAGAATGCTTACAGTCTAGTGACTTAATAGATAGCTTAGTGAGCTTTACAATGTGTTAGACATTGTGCTAGGCACTTTACAAGTATTTTATTTAAAGGTCAGAATAACTCTGTGAAATGGACACTGTTTCCTTTCCCATTTTTTGGATGAGGAAATTGGAGCTCACAGGAGTTAAATGACCTGGCTAAATTCATTATAATTTGTGCATAGCCAAGTAAGTATGGTTCAGAAGCTCCATACTCTAAGCCCCTAACCCACATTGCCTCTCCTTGACAAGATAAAACTTAAATGTAAAGACAATGTGGAGTAGTATTATCATACTGCATACTAGGAGACCAAGGTTCCATTAAGAGGTTATCTAGATTAGAACTTGATGAAGCCAGGATTTATTTGTCTGATTTCTAAACCTATGCTTTTTTCTGCATTGTACTGTACTCTATTTTATGATATCAAATATAGAAGATAATACTTAAAGCTGTAAGGCTTTTGAAGGGGGATTGTGAAGGAAGGCTGTGAGGGAATGGAAACCTCCACGATCTGGTTTTTCAGAGAATCAACCAGACTAGTAGTTTCTTTTTTTTGTCTTTTTTGAGACAGGGTCTCTCTATGCAGTTCAGGCTGGCCTTGAGCTCACTTTGTAGCCTAGGCTGGTCTGGAACTCACAATGATCTTCCTGCCTCAGCCTCCTGAGTGCTGGGATTATAGGCATGAGCCACCATGCCTGGCATTCAGAATAGTAGTTTCTATTGATTTGACAGTGAAGAGATGATTAGAACCAGGAAATCTAGATTTAAGTTATGGCTTTGTCACTTGATGACAAGTAATTTTAGGTAAGTCCTTTATCCCCATTCTAAAGAAGGGGAAACAGTCCCGGAGGAATTTATGTCTTTGTCTGGAGATTATAGCCATGTAAGTGTGTTTCTTTTTTCCTTTCAGAAACAGGATGAGAAATGGTTTGAAGTCCTAGGTATGAAGGGTCCGCTTGGAAATTAGGTATATGTTTCCTTAGGGAGTTAAAGAAATGAGCTTTTTTAGAGAGATGGGAAGCCCATGTGGGATGGCCCTCAGCTTCTCAGAAAAGTAGGCAGTGGGGCTGAGGACTTGACAAGGAGGTTAAAGTTTGGAGGAGTCACTGTTGGGAGTGTGTTCAGAGACAATGAAATGAATAAAAGTATCAAACTAACAGAGGTCAGTGAAAACCTTGGCTTTCTTGGCTGTCTCGAAATTGAATTAATTTTTAATAGAGAACCTAACAGCATTCTTCAAGCAAGTAATGACTGTTTTATTTATACACATGCACTAAAGCTTTTTAACCTCTAGATGTTTTCTTGGTGATGTTCATTCCACATTTTTGAGTGTCAGAGGCCTCAGGTGTGATAGGTGAGAAGAATGGGATAGAATTCATGGGAAAAACCAGTTTCTGCTAACTGGGAGAACCGTACAAAGGTGGGGCCATGGGTAATGAATGCTGTGTTCCTTATCACTCACTGGGAGAATTTCCAGCACAAGTGGGTCATGAGTGTGTAGGCGAGATAGACTTCTCTGAGAGGTTTTGTGAAATATACCTCTTTGTGGTTATATTCTTTGTTGACTGGGAGCCGTAATCTTAAAATTCATAGTACCAATATTTTCTGTGTCTCTATGTATGTAGGCGGCTAGAGGTTTCTGCTTTATCTTTCTAACAAAGCACTCTTTTTGTGTCCTTTCTCTTTACTGAGAATTGCTTTATCTCCATGGTTGGGATTTGACCTTTTGCAGAACCCATAGTAACTTGATCTGGTAACATTTTTTTCATAGAAATTCTGATTTTTCAGATGCTGATACTGTAATAAAAGGACCTTGATTTTTTTCAGCCTAAGTAATTGTTCTCCATCCTATTGTTTTTTATCTGCCAAGGTGTGTGTTTGCAATCTGCCCAAGTGCTGAGCCCTCCTGGGGCTCCCAGTGAGGTTTCAGTGTAGGGTCACCCATGCAGAAGCCCAGTGGATGCTGTTCCTTGGCTGTGGGAAGAATTCATGGTGCTGTTATTAGTATTTGGAGCAGCTAATCTGAGAGGTTTACATCTGAATATAAGGGAATAACTTCTACTGAGCCTTTTAATTAGGAAGATTTGTGGGATGGTAGAGAAAAGAACTGTTTCTGTGTTATATCTTAGAATGGCTACATGGATCCTTAGCCTTTTTTCCTCTTAAGTTATGTCTGTCAAGCAGAGTTGATACCCAGCAATAACATTTTAAATTTTGGGGGTGAAGCTACAGTGTTTTAAAACATGACTCATGTATTTTATATGTGAACTTTAACTAAACTTTTTAAAATTGACATCATTGTACTGTTCAGCAATTCATGGCTGCTACTTACTTTAAAAAATGTGTGGCTTTTAAGTGGACCAGAAGGATCCCTCATCCCCACTACCCTCTTTTCTAGCCAGCTATTGCTTTTTTGTTCCCTTGTTTCTGCTTCATTTCTTTTCACTCTGATCTGGCTTCTAACCTCCCCCCACTCCACTGAAGCTTTCTTTAAGCAAGGTCACTCATGCCCTCCTTGTTCCTAGACCCAATGCATACATCTCATGCCTACTTGCTTAGATTTTGTTGGAACATTCTTCTAGTTTATATTACTTTCTCAACAGTGAATTTTCCTTTCTTCCTGAATTCGTAGCTACCGCCTATTCCTCTTTCTTGCTCTTGTAGCTTTTTCTTCTTAGATTCATTCATCAGTTCTTCTACCAGCCCCTCAGTGTTGACTATTAATGGATGAAACCCCAGGCCTATCTGTAGTCTTCTTCCTGTTTGATTTGCTCCCAGTGATCTCATTTACACCTGAATTCCATTAATTTACAATTGGCAAGTGTATCTGCATCTGAGACACTCCACCTCCAAATTCCACATACTCAAGTGTGCATTTGTCATGGACCCATCAAACTCAGTCCATCCAAGACTGAACTTAGCCTTTCTCCCTGTAATTCTCTTCTGCCTGTTACTACTTCGTTGAATGGCTCTTCTTTCCCACCTACCTGCCATTAAGGCTACTCTTAGCCTTAGTCTTTTATCTTCCTTTCCCTCAGTCTGTCCTTCTCAGTCACCAGGCTTTCTAAAGTGTAGTACTTCTAAAATTCCTCTCTTCCCATCAGTACTCTCATAGATTAGTACTGAAGCATTTATTGCCTGAGTGACTGCAGTGACTATCTAGTTGTTCTTTTGGACCTGTCTTTCTAAAATAGACATCTGATGTCGAACCTTTGCTTAGAATCCTATATGACTTCATTTTGCTTTGAGAATGAACTGCAAACTCCCTTTCCCAACATAAATAATAAATAGTCTTTTTATTACATTTAGCTCCTACAGATCTTTTAAGCCTTCCTTCTTGTAAAATCATAAATCAGCCTTAATGAAGTATTTGTGATTCCATAAATGGGTTGTGTTTGTTTCTTCTTTTTTATCGGTACAGGGAATCGAACTCACTACTACCTGCTTGCAAGGCAGGCGCTTATGCCGCTGAGCTAAATCCCAGCCCCTGTTTCTTCTTCCTTAACTGCATATATACTACCATTTCCCTATCTGGAATATACTTTTTCTTCTCTATTTTGTTACCTATTCAGATGCTACCTCTAAAGACTTTCCTAGTGCCCCACTCCCTCATCCTGTTTAGGTCCTCCTTTTAGTTTTTATAACACCTTGTATTACATTATATTAAGAGTATTCAGTTGGCTTTTGCTAACTGGACTGACCTCAAAGGAGGGTCTTTGTTTTCATCTCTAAACCCAGGGCTCCTGGGTAGGATATTCATGTTTTTTTTTCATTAATACTAAGGATTGAACCCAGGACCTTTAAACTGCATTCCCCACCCTTTTTAAAAACAGGGTCTTACTAAGTTGCTGAGTTGCCTAGTCTGTACTCAAGGTTGCAATCCTCCTGCCTTAGCCTCCCAGTGTGTTGGGATTATTGGAATGTACCATCATTGCCTGGCTTCCATTCACATTTTAAAAGGAATGGCTGATGGGTCAGATTGAGAAACCACAGGAGGTTAAAGTGTAGTCAGTAGTGAGATATTGTGCATCTTGGTAATAAAGAAACTTCTAGAGGGTTGGGTTCATTTTGCAGTTCAGTTTGCATCCATACAAAGGGATATTATTTGATCATAAAAATGAAATTCAGATGAATAGCACAACATAGATAGATCTTAAATGAAAGACATTAAATAAAAGAAGCCAGGCACAAAAGACCATTTACATGCAATGTCTAGAATAGGCAAAGTCACAGAGAAAGAAAGTAGATTAACTTTTGCCAGGAGCTGGGAACTTGGGGATGAGGAAGTGTTCTAATTCGTTTTTGGAGTCATATAAGTGTTGTAGAAATTGTGATGATTGATACACAACTTGGTGAATATATTAAAGGCCACTGAATTGTACAACATAACAGGATAAACATTTATCCAGTGATACATTAGTTCACAAGCTTAATTTGTTCCACAATTTTGGAAAAGATGGCCACATTTGTATTTCTGTAGGAAAGATGGCCATGGTCATGTTTGTCATCCTATGCAGAGTTTGCAAACAAAGACAAACTTTTGCCAGACTCTTCTGTTTGTGAACCAAATTATTTGCAGACAAAAGTGTTTGTGAGCCAAGGTACCACTGTAGTATGTGAATTATATTTCAATAAAGCTGTTATTATACAGTTGATCAATATAGTTTAATAGAACCTAGAAATAAGTTGGTTTCATACCACCATATTCAGGACATCTATTCCATGCTTTAATTTTGAAGCAGATATTTTAAAATTTAAATCTGACCTTTTAGTGGTAGAAATATTCAGTCAATCCACAAATAATATATCAACTTTCCAATTCGTTAAATGTATATTCTTTGGCCAGCCATGTGCTTTGGGAATAAATCTGGGAAGCATATGCATGTAAGTCTCATACATTGATGGCTGGAGATTTTAAAAAATACATTTCTAACATGATTACTCTAAGAGATTGAGACTTCTTGGAACTTATTCTATGTATAGTTGATTTGAAGGTATTTTCTCATTTATTACTGTTCTCATCACTTATTTATATATTGATCTAGAAATATAATGATCTATGCAATTACACTAGAGAATGTTTTTCCCACATGACCCATTGGATTAATGAAGATTGGACTCTTGGATGTGTGAATTTAGTAGTATAGTACTTTTTAAAATGGTAACTGTATTTGGTCTAAAAATTGATTTTAAACCAATTCATTTGACTATCATTGGAGCATTTCTGATGACTTTCCAGAGGTATTTGTGGAGTATAAATATGGGGTCTCTGTCTGCCAGAAATGCTTACATTGTTGTTTTATTTCCAGGTCTTTTGGTGGGCCTTGTGCTTCGGTATGGCATACATGTTCCAAGTGATGTAAATAATGTGACCCTGAGCTGCGAAGTGCAGTCAAGTCCAACTACCCTATTGGTAAACGTTAGTGGAAAATTTTATGAGTATACGCTAAAAGGAGAGATTAGCTCACATGAACTCAATAATGTCCAAGATAATGAAATGCTTAGGAAGGTAAGTTTTTAGTTAAAGGAAATCTTTGTTTTCTTAAGTGTGTAACTGGCAGCAAAGTGATTTTGAAGAAAAATAGTGAATTTTTAATATTTAAAATGTTTTGTCTTTTATGGAAAAAAGGTAAAACAAAATTTTATAACAAAATAATAGGAGAATAACAATAGTTAATAGATTACATGTTGCTATCTTTAGGTAGTTGCTCAGGGTATAAGATATGGACATAAAAATTTGTCCAATTGATATTAGCACAAACTTTTTAAATGAACTAATAGACACTAATAGTATAACTAACTTGCATTTTTTTTCCCTTTTCCTTACTGTCCTTTCCCCTTTGACCCATCCTAGTTCCTTTTTCCTTTTGAACAATTTCTTCCCATTTCACAAGGCTTGTCTTTTAAAATGGAGTTAAACCTCAGTTAATAACTGTAATAATGTAAGGAAATATATATTTCTAGAAATAGTATTTTCCAGATGAGGCTAAGTGTTATAACCCTTTTTTGTTTCTATTTTGTTGTCTATAATTATAATAAATAATGAACAACATTGAGTTAAACAGAAGTTATAAGCATTTTTTTCAATGCTTATAGTCCTTATAGTTTTAGAACATTTCAGTTCAGTGGGTTTATTTGACATTATCTAAAATAAAATAGTACATTAATATTTCTTTGAGTTCTTTCTTGCTTTGATTGTGTTTTATGTAGAGCACAATTTAACTTTTCTTTGATTCATAATCTAGCACAGCTTCAGGGGTCTTTGTCTGAACCTTAGTTGTTGTACCATGCTGTACACAAGGCTTTATGTAGGAGGGTGGCTTGCAGGCGTGCTGGCTCCCAGACATTCCTGTCTCGCTCCACATTCTCTCATGAAGCTTCTGAGTGCCACTGTGCATGTTGCTTTGTTTTTACCCACCCTTGGCCTTTGCATCTATAGTATTTCTCCTGTTTTGTACATTGGCAAGACTTGACTTTTATAGCTACTTGATTATATTCATGATCATCTTTAATGTTTTTAAAATTTCCTATGAACTTAATTTACTTTGTAGTGAGTTCTCACCACCCGTGGAAAATTCCAGTTACTTAAAAGTTGTAGCCAAACTGTTTCAGTGTGTGTGCATCTCACTGGCTGCTTTGGGTGCATTGTCAAATTCTACTGTAGCCTTGTGAACAGAAGGGGGCATCTGTGTAATTAAATGCAATAGGTTTTAAAGTGAGGGAGCCGCAGAAGTCAGAGTTGTACAGAATGTTTTATGTAATACGATAGCTTTAGAGATTTTGCCTGCGTAACAAGTCATCCATTTTTGTTGCCAAATTTCCTCTTGGCAACAATCATAGCACACCCCTAAGATCTGTGCTACCAGTTTTGGATCTCTTCCCTTTTGTCTTTCCTTTCCGGTCCTGTCCTGATCAACTTGTCTTTTTCCCCTCCTCTCCCTCCCCCTGCCCCAGTACTGGTGATTAAACTCAAGGTCTTCATGCTGTGCTACTTCCCTAGCTCTTTTTTAAAATTTATTTTTTTTATTTTGAGTTAGGACCTTGCTGTGTCACTAGCTGGGTTTGAACTTGAAATCTTCCTGCCTCAGCCTGCAGGAGTGCTGAGATAACAGGTGTGGACCACCCTGCCCAGCTTGGGTCTCTTGCTTAAAGCCAAAACATGTTCATATTTTTCCTGTTTTAAAGGTTTTTATACAGTTTTTATTTTAATACACTTTTCACGGAAATGGCTTAACTAATTAAACAACTCTGTCTCTTTGGCACATGATTCAGTAGAACAAAAGCTATCCTTTAGGAAATCTTTTTTTTTGTCTTTTTGAGACAGGGTCTGTTTATGCAGTTCAGGCTGGCCCTGAGCTCACTTTGTAGCCCAGGCTGGTCTCGAACTCACAAGGATGCTCCTGCCTCAGCCTCCTGAATGCTGGGATTACAAGGGTGAGCCACCATGCCCAGTTTAGGAAATCTTTTACAGGAAGAAATGTGAAATTTATTAGATCCCTGAGGTGGAGAAGTATTAGATCCCTTTAAGATTTCTTAAGTTGCCATAGTAAAGTTCTTGCAGTTGGCTACCTCAACATATAATCTTTTTTTCTTTTTGTTAATGTGATAATGTAGCATAAATTCTTCTAAGGGAATTAATCTAAAAAACTCTTTCTTTTAACAGGTTACTTTTGATCCAGAAGTATTTTTCAACATATTACTTCCTCCTATCATATTTTATGCAGGTTATAGTCTGAAAAGGGTAAGTTCTTTTGCATTTTACATATTTTAAATAGCCTTAAATTTCACATGGACTTTTATATATTTAATACTAAAAAGAAAATCATTTCTTTCCAGTCCCATTTCTTCTCTCCTAATTTTTTTAGATGCTGAAATTTTTATGTGTATCAGAATACTTTCTCTTACTGATTTCTTTTAGTAGTAAAAAATATGTTAGTACATTGACCTAGCACACTAGAATAGAAAGCTTTTTCTTGGTCAATTATTTGGTAAGTATTCTGTCACAGTGTAACTTTTTTTTTCCTCTTGCCAGAGACATTTCTTCAGGAACCTTGGGTCTATCCTAGCATATGCTTTTCTTGGAACAGCAATTTCTTGTTTTGTTATTGGGTAAGCATTTGAAGGTTGAATTGTTTTTTAACCTCCAAATTATAAATCTAAAGTGATACATTTTTACTTATGTGGTATTGTATTCCTGAATGTGTCTATAGACTTTTGCAGTAAAAATGCATTTACATAGGTAATATGTTGTTTGAATTGTCATTAAGGCTAAGATATTAACTATATTTATATGCCATGAATTAAATTTGGGATTAACCACAGAGTGATATAGTAGATCCATCTTTTGGAGGGTATGAGGAGGTGCTGAGGATGGAAGCCAGGCTTAGTTATATGGTGACCTATACCCACAACCCTAGATCCATCTTCTTATTCTTACCTTATTTTAACTCCTTTACCAGTTGATATTGTTCTACAGTAATAATATGTTTATTGAACAGGTCGATCATGTATGGCTGTGTAACGCTGATGAAAGTAACTGGGCAGCTCGCAGGAGATTTTTACTTTACAGATTGCCTGCTATTTGGTGCCATTGTATCAGCAACGGACCCAGGTATGTTTTACAAAAGTGGAGCTGGAATACTTTTCCAGTAAAAGCATACATGCATGTTTCTCCGAGGTATAGAATTCATGAATAGATACTTTCCTAGCACTATACTTTCCAGTTATGAAGGAAAAAACAGTTCGTTATTCCTTTTGGCTTAAGATGTTCCTGTTGGATTGTTCATGCATGTACTGCTGGTGGTTCAAGCCTCCTGGCAGCGAGACTTAGGAATTACAGCTCTATTGTGAAGGTGTTAAGCATACATTTATGTTTTTCTTTTACTTCTTTATTACAGTTACCTGTTACTGGTCCATAAATTCATGCTGTCTGTATGAGGTCTATAAGACATTTTATTCAGAAATTTAGACATAGGAGAAGATGAGCCAGGTTGCAGATTTGTTAAAAAGGGTCTTAATTATATACTTTCTTTTAAACTTGTAGAAAAACTATTCTCTAAAAATCTTTTGTTTATATTTAGCTATTTGCCTTTAACAGTACAAAAAAAGCTTTTAAATGAGTGTTAAAGGCAACTATATCAAGACAGGCATGATTTGGGGTCATAGATAGTCTTTAGTACACATTGAGTAATTATTTTTTATAAATTGGCCTTATGATTATGAAATTCTTTAGATATTAGCACAGTTTGCTCCCCTGGAATTTTAGTGTCATGTATATAAATTGTGTTATAGAATGAATTTAGTTGTATTGAGTAAGGTTTTAGTTTTTCTAATATAACATTGATAAACTTAATAGCTACATTTAAATTAGGAATTTGGGTAAAATGTAGGATGAAGAATTCAGGGTAGGAACAAAGACCAAAGGGTTTTTTTTTTGTTTTGTACTCACTTGTTTGTTGCTTAGAGTCAGATCCAGGGCCTTGCTTATTCTAGACAAGCATGGTCCCCCAAACCTTCACCCCCAAACCCCAGACCTAAGTTTGAACTAAAGATGGAAGTTTTTTTTTTTACTGTGAATTAGAACTTGGTGGAAGTTTGTACTGTTTTACCTTTTGACCTTGTAAGTTAATCATCTTCTTTAATTGTCATCCAACAGAGTTAAAGATAGGATCTTAAGATTATCTTTGAATTCCTGTGTTAACTCTGATAACGTGGTATTATGGGAAGAGGAAAATAAATTCTAGACTGTGTCAGAGATGATTTGCAAAGATTACTTAGTCATTTGTGTAGTTTAACATTTTTAGGACTCAAAATCAAATTGCTTTCTTAAAGACCCTTAGTGCTGTTCCTATTATCAGTATGAAGGTAGGAGAGTAGTTTTTGCAAACAGCCAGTGGTCTCTGGTTTTTGTGTCCTTTCACAAGAAGCTAGCTCAATTTCTCGTGAGTAATCTGATTTTGTCTTAGGAGTATTGTTTGAATAGCTCAAGCAAAAATTTTTTGCTTGTATCAACTTGAATAACACAGTTTTTCTAAATTATGTAGGTACTTGCTCTAATTCTATTATTTTAGAGTTAACTTTCTCGGAGTGTGAGCTATAGGTTTTCTTTTCAGAATTCTGCAGCATTGCTTCACTGTTCTCTTTTTCTAGGTAAGCTTTGGTGTCAGTGTATTCCAGCTGCAACGTTTTGTAGTAGAAATTATATCTTAAATTTCAAGTTTCCTGTGTTCATGGTTGGCATTTGAAAGGGTCTCCCATCTCTGGTTATATTAGTCTTTTATGTTTGCTTGATTTTATTTAATGGATGAGCTGTATGTGACTCAGCAATTAAAGTTATAATGTAGTTTCTCAATCTTAGCTGATTTTTTAATAATTCCAATATAATTGCTTCTGTAAAAGAAGCATTTATTTCTTTTCTTTCACAAGCTGTAATGTCCTGGTAGTTAGATTTTTCAGTTAAATATGGCAGTTGTAATTCTGGTCATAATTTTGAATCTAACTCCAAAATAAAACCTGTATTTTGATTTCCTACTGTGTTTGCTAAACCAGTGTGTTTGCAAGTCAAATATAAGTGAATTGTGAGGCTTTAAGGAAGAAGAGTTTGAAGTAGAAGATGCTTTTATTTTGACACAGGGTCTTTTTTTTATCCAAGACTGGCCTTGAACTCACTATGTAGCCCTGCCTGGCTTTGAATTCCAGGTGGTCCTCTTACCTCAACCTACTGAGTTCTGGGATTACAGGTGTGAGCCACCATAAATGGCTGATTTAGAAGATGCTTTTCATATTATTCTTCATTAATGACTAAGGATTAGCTTATCTGTAAGAAATTCTGAATGTATTCTTTATGGACAGAAATCCAGAAAATTGGTTAACATTTGCATGAAGAATCTATGCCAGTTTTGTCTTCTGAGGTTATTTTCAACTGTTTTTAAGAGAGAGAAAGTACATATTGTATGTATATAATTAGGGGAAAATATTGACATAAAATTACTGAATCTTTAATATGGTGAAAGAATGTTAAAGAGGTAGGAATAAATTTCTAAGTAACACAATCAGTTTTTGAGGGAAATATATTTGTAATGTCTAATCATTCCTCTAACTCTTTTTACTTGCTAGTTACTGTTCTTGCCATATTCCATGAGCTTCAAGTCGATGTTGAACTCTATGCACTTCTTTTTGGTGAAAGTGTCCTCAATGATGCTGTTGCCATAGTGCTGTCCTCGTAAGTGGTTTTTTAAAAAATATTGTGAATGTTACAAGCAAGGGTACTAGGAACTGAAAGTTACTGGTTGAATAAAATGCATTATGCAGAGAAACATTTGGAAGGCTAAACATTTTTTTGCAGAGATATATACTTTATAAATAACTTGGAAAATTCAGAGAAGGGGAAAATAATCTGAATCTAACCCCCAAAAAATAACTACTCTAAAACGTTCGAGGGCATTTCCTTTTACTCTTGTGTGATGTCTTTACATAATGATGATTCTGTTGATTATATAATTGCATAATCTTTTAACATAACATGACCATTTTAATTGATTAATTTTTGAGCAGGTAATATTTTCACATGGTTCCAAAATTAAAACTATATAAAAACATTTATGCATAAAAATTACTTTCTTACCAGGCATGGTGGCACATGTCTATAATCTCAGCTCTTGAGACTGAGGCAGGAGGATCGCTATAAATGCAAGGCCAGCCTGAATTACATGATGAGAGGCTGTCTCAAAAACCTAAAAAATTAAAAAATAAAAATTACTTTCTTACTCTTATCCTCATATCTCCAGCTCTATAGAGCAAACCATTTTTATTAGTTTTTTTATGTATCTTAGTGTTTATTAAGATTCAAGTACAAATATGAATAAATACTTTCATTTGCTTCTCTTTTTTTGTACTGGGGATTGAACTCACAAATGCACCCTTGCAAGGCTGGTGCTTATGCCGCTGAGCTAAATCCCCAGCCCCTTGCCTCTCTTTTAAAATTTTGTTTTGTGGTGCCAGAGAGTAAACTCAGAGCATTACACATGCTAGGCAAGTATTGTACCACTAAGCTATATCCCTAGCCCCTCATTTCTTATTTTGAAAATAGCTTACAATATATATGTATGACAGTATAAATATATTCTGGTAATATTTCCACATCAAAAGTGTATAGTATTCTATACTACATAATATGTAATATTCTATGTATAAACTGTTCTAGAATTTTGCTTAGTCTCTTATACTAGACTCTTGAAGGGGTTTCAATCCTTTGTTATCCCAAATGATACTATTCTGATTAACCTTAAATTTTCTTAATTTTGTAATGCATAGTTCTATGGTAGACTAAATTCTCAGAAGTGATGTTTGTGGTTGGTTTAATGTAAACACATTTGTAATTGTGTTAAATGTTGCTAAATTGCCCAGAATTGTACCAATTTACACTTTAACCACTGAATTATGGGAAGATAAGTTTCTTCACAGCTTCACCATCAGAATATTTATCAAATTTTTATATTTTTGCCACTTTGATAATTGAGAAGTATCTCACTATAATTTTCATTTGTGTTTTTTTTTCTTTTTAACATAATCATTTCAGAAATTTTATGTTTAGCAGTGTCTTTATTGAAGACAGTTACTGAGTAAGTAATCTTTTATCTAAATACAGAAATCATACATTATGACAAGATGTTTACAGGTGGAAGAATGGATCTGAACTACTGAGGATCTCGATTTTACCAGTTACTCTTACTAAGCAGTTATCTAACCCTACTGACAATTGACTTTACTTTACACCAGAACATTCTGTGAAAGAGAAGTGCCCTTTTTATTTTCTCTTTATTTTATTCCATTTTGTTACCTATAAAAGAATAGTAAAGCACTGACTGGTTTATGTAGCCTGATTGTCCCTGTGGCCTTATTTTCCTTTCTGAGCTATAACATGAATCCCTTAGATGTTATGTATCATATTATACAAAAGGTCAAATCCATTTTTGTGAATGCAGTTTACATAAATGTTGCTCTTTTTCTCCTATATTTATCACTAGAACTTTTTTGCAGCTATCTATAACCTAAATTTAAGAAATAAAATGCAAAGGCTATAACTAATATTGACAGTGAATGCAAGTAACTTCAATGAAGATAGGCACACAATAAACATTGTATATCATATGAAGGAATGAAAAAATGAATATTGTAGTTTTAACTTATGTGTGAAAAAAAATGAAGTTACAAAGATTTTTGAAGCTTACAATCCATAGTTACATGTGAGATCACCAGCACTACTAAATAAAAAAAAGCATATGATATAAGCAGGTACTTTTACAATCATTTCTCTATGGTAGGCATATTACCATTTAATCATCTTACAATGAAGTGTTTTTTATCATTGCCTTACTAGATTAAGAATTAATCAGAAAAATCTATTTTCTTCTGGTCCTGTCAAAAACTGACATACAACTGTGCCTTAGTTTTTCCATGGATAAAAGTAATCTACAGTGGACCCTGAATGACGATCAGCTTCACACACAAACAACTTGGCTTATGACCAGAATTTTAGGTTTAACTTACAAAGTTTTGAGTTACTACCTGAATACTGGCCACATATTTGGTTTTAAACAAAACTCGGAAAGCCAGAAAAGCATATGTAAACATACATAAGTGTCAGTCTGAGCTCAGATGCACATATTTGTGGATGTAATTTTGGTCAGTGCTTTATGTAATTTCCACAATTACTGCAATCAAAATGATCCCCCAAAAATCTAGAAAAGAAGCTAAAGAAGGGAAGAAAGGTAAAGAAAACAATCACATTTGAAAAGGAGAAGTAATTGTGGAAAAGTATGAGAGTGGCATTCATGTGACTGATCTTGCTAATATGTACAGCATGTCAAAACCCACCATCCTAACAACCTTACAGAGAAAAGATTTGTACTATAAGGAAGCTAGTGTTTCTAAACGTGTTACTCAAACTTGTAAGTCACCATCAACAGTGTTCCACTAGGTAGAAAGGCTATTATTACTGTGGATAAATGAAATAAATGCAGATGGCAGGTTATTGCCTGAGTCTATAATTTGTGAAAAAATTACTATTATAAATGCAGATCTTGTGAAGGATAATCCATCAACAAGTGATAATGGTAAAACATTTTGTACCAGTAAGGGGTGGTTTCACAATTGTAAAGCAAGATCTGGTGTTCATAGTATAATAGGCATGGTGAAGCAACCAGTGCTGATAAAAGGACTGCTGAAAATTACATCTACAACATTGAAACAGTGGCACAGAAATGGCTTTTGACTTCAAGTTTCCACTGTGATGCAACTGACCTTTCAGGGGAAAAAATGCCCAGGAGAATATACATTATCCAGGAAGAGAAGAAAATGCCAGGCCACAAGACTTTGAATGACAGACTAACTTTATTGCTGTGTGCCAATGTGAGTGGTGACCTCAAAATAAAGCCTCTCATGGTTTATCACTCTGAGACCCCTAGAGGGTTCAGAAAGCATAAATTATGGAGAATAGACTAGGGGTCTTATAGAGATCTAACATAAAAGCCTAGGTAACAAGAGTACTTTTTCTTGAGTATATCAGGGATGCTTTCTGTCTATTAAGAACTATCTAAAGCACAAAGATTTACCATTCAGGGCTTTACTCATCATGGAAAATGCTCCTGCTCACCCACAAGATCTGGAAGAATAGCTGGCTGAGATTTCCCATGGCTCTCACTCAAGTATCTCCCACTTAATACAACTCTTCTATTGCAGCCTATGGCCCAGCAGGTTATAGCTAACTTTAAGAAGCTATACACCAAGGAACTGTTCCTGAAGTGCTCCATATTGTCTCAGATACAAATTTAACCTTTAAAGAGTTTTGGAAAGAACATTACAATATCCTTTCCTGTGTGGGGTTAATCCTGGGCCAGTGTCTCTCTTAAGGATACCAAGAAAGTGTGACCTAAAATTATGCAGGAGAGAGACTTTGAAGGTTGTGTAGAGGAGCCTGAGCCTTCAGTTGTCTCTGTAGTTAATGACACTATCACTATAGCAGAGTGGTAAGGTACTGGTTGAGGAACTATTGGGGGAACACTCAGAGGAATTGTCTATAGAGGAACTTCAGCAACTATTGGCTGAGCCAGGTACATATCAGTGTTGAATAATAAATGTGTTGAGAGAAAGGCCTTCCTATATTACTTTTCTCAAAGAGCCAGCCTCATCATATTATTATATGAAGCAGGGTTTTGTGAGAGAATGAAGGCTTACAGAAAACAACTTGAGTGATTTGTTCCTTAATTCTCCTAGGAATGGTATATAACTAGTACCATTTTGGCTTGATAGAAGATAAATTACCTTGTTGCATCCTATAGTGGAACCCTTGTGGAGGACCATATCTAAAGAGTATCATTAATAGGGCAATTATTAGATATGTAAGTGTCTTAATGGAGTTGACCAAATGAGTTCTTGCTCACAAAAAAAAGGAAACCATTTGTGTTGTTGTCTGTTGGAGGCTACTACCAGTAATGCTCAGAGGTATGTAGATCATCATTTTTCATTTTCTTTTGACATATTTCAAGTATGTTAGATACAGACTTCTTTGTGTTGCATTATCTTAGTTTGAAGATTTTTTACTGTTATGTGTCATATTTAGATGTTCCACCAAATCCTCATGAAATCATTAGGTGGGGCTTTTTCAGAGGTGACTGAATCTAGAGTATGTGATTGATTCATGGTGCAGTGCTAGAATTAAAGGTGTTAGGATTAAGGGTGGGTGATTACTAAATCAGTCCACTGATTGGTTTGGCACCACCTAATTGGTTTGGTAGCCTGGATAAGATACAAGGACAGAAAGAGCTGTGTTCATCTCTTATTGTTTTACTACCTTCTGCCCACCATGAACAGTTTCTCCTGTGTGATGCCTATCTACCATGCCACCCTGCCTTGGAGCCAGCCAATTATGGACTGAAACCTCTCAAAATTGTGACCTAAATAAACCTTTCTTCTTTTAACTTTGGGAATTGGGTATTTTGTCTCAATGAGAGAAAGGTAGCTAAGACATAATTCGGTACCAGATAAGTGAGGGTATTGCTGTGACTGTGCCTGACTATGAGGTTTAGGAGCCTTTGGAACTGACTTGTGAGAGGGGGAAGAATTAGGGAAGGTTTTTTAAAATGCTAGTTGAAAAAGTAAAGGTGGAATTGTTGAGGCTATATTTGATGGGAGATTCTGGTCAAAGCTCAGAAGTCCCAGATGCTGATATAAATTTTACTGATGAAGACTAGGCTCAGGAGGTTTCTGCTGGAAAGAAGGACGGCGTTGGTTGGTAGAGTTCAGACAGTGTGTATTATGCTTTGGTAGAAAGTTTGTCTGCGTTTTTCTTATGCCCAGAGATTTTGCATGAGACTAAAATTAAGGCCAGTGGACTAATTAATCTTGGAGAAGAAATTTGAAGACAGTTTAATGTTGAGGTGGTGGCATAGCTACTGTTGGGGACTTTTAGCCAAATTTATGTTTAGAATCAAGAGCAAAGAGCCCAGTAGAATTATTCAAAATGTTATGAGTTTGGCAAGAAAGGAAGTTTACTGGTAAAGCTGTGAACTACAGAGATAGAGCAGAGGAGATCTTTTTTTAAAATTTTTATTTAAAAAGAAAAAAAGCACATAAAGGGTAGAGATAATACAGAATTTCAGAGAAAAGATAAACAATAAGAAATCACAAGTTGATAAATTACATATTGTCCTCTTAGAAATAGTTGTTTAAGTTACAAAATTAAAGCATAAAAAGTAGATAGTCAAACAGTGAGAGTGTAAATGGCTACGCATGCATGAGTCTCTACATGTATTTCTATCCTTTCTGTATTAGAGGGAAAAACAAAACACAGCAAGACAAAACAAAACAAATTCCTATAAAAACATGAAACCAAACAATTGTATAAAACCACAGTACAAGGTGATCTACAATGATTGCTGTATTGTTTCTTCTTAGCTTCAATAGAATTGCCTATATCATCAGGCATAAATGAATACAGCAGTATAATTGAATATAGCAGTACATAACAATATTAGTAAAAAATAAAACATTTTAGACAATATAAAACTTCAAAGGCAGGTAATAATCAAACCAGAGTGGATATTCTAGTGAATCTTGTCATCTTAAGTGCAGTTGCCTAAACTCTCAGACTTCATACTATCAATCATAATAGCTTTGAATAAAATCTATCAATACAAAACAGCAATCTAACAAACCAGATTTGATTACAATCAGTTATGGTAAAACAGTGTAGGTTTAACAGAGCTTTAGATTGACTTAATAGGAAATTAAGGATGCTTACTGTACTATATCCTGTTATTTTCAGGATTACTGTTTTGTACCCTCAAATCTAGTATAGGTAGAACGACTGGAACAGAATATAATACATCTAAGCAGAGTAGTGTGAGTAATGTGTGTTTTAAATCCTGGTGCACTATTAACAATATAGTGTATCAAGGCCATCTATGTTAGAGATTATAGCCAACCTTCTCTGCCTCATTTCTGCTATGCTATTTTTCTTCCTGTTTGTCTACTTTTCTCCTTCATTCTACTGCCTGCCCCACTCATTGAGGCCTTTCTGCCACTGTTCCTAAAATCCTGGTATTTTTTTTTTCTCTCTCTCTTGAATGTCCTTCAGTATTCTCAGTAGGGTTGGATTGGTGGTCACAAACTCGCCTGGTTCCTCTTTGTCATGGAAGCATCTTGTTTCTCCATTAATTTCTAGTGACAGTTTTGAAGGGTACATCAATCTGAGCTGGAGGTTATTTTCTTTCAGGGCTTGGAATATTTCACTCCAAGCTGTTCTTGATCTGATGGTCTGTGTGGAGAAGTCAGCCGTGATCCTGATGGGCTTACCTTTATAGGTAATCTGTTTCTTTTCTCTGATAGCTTTTAATATTCTGTTTTTATATTGAATTTCTGGTATCTTGATTATTACATGTCTGGGTATAGCTCTGTGTTGGTTGTAGGTGGCTGGAGTTCTGTATGCCTCACATAACTGTATGTCATTTTCTTTTCCCATGATGGGAAGTTTTCCTTAATTATTTCCATAAATAGCCTTTGTAATTCGCCTGTATGTATTCCTGCTTCTTCGTTCACATTTCTTATTCTTAAATTGTAGATTCTCTTGCCATCTTCTAGCCTTTGTATTGTTACTGCCTGTTTCCTTGTTATTTTTAAGAGATCTTTCCTTTCATGATCACACACTGCCAACTTGTCTTCAAGTTTTGATAGTCTATCCTTAGTTTCTTTTAAGGAGTTTTGCCAGCTTTCAATGGAATTTTTAATTTCCTGGTAGTCTCTTTGAATCTGCTTCATGTGTTCTGTATTTTATTTATATTCTTTATCGAATGTTTCCTTTTTTTTATGTTCCTCCCTTCTACCGTCTGTATCTTCCTGAGATGCTCCCTGAAAGCATTGCTTTTATTACTTTACTCATATCTTGCTTTACCTGATTTAATATTTCAGTTTTGACCTTGTCTACAAGGTTCCAAAGATAACTTTTAATGTCCATTGAAGCCATGCCTGCTGTTGCGTGTTTGCTGCCCTCAGTCTCCCTTGTTTTTCCCTCTCCTGGATCAGGGCTCTCAGGGTTGTGGTCTAGGGGCCTCTTCCTGCCTTTCTCTCCTGTCATGGTCCCAGCTTCCTCCACACAGGTTACATTGCATGTCCCAGCCTCCTTTCTTGTTGGCCATGCCTCCTCCAAAGCACGCTTACGAGGGTCCTCCCCCCTCTCCTGACTGCTCTTATCACTGAGGTGCAAGCACCAGCTGCCTAAGCCTGCCCCTCCCCATGGGGCCAACTAAACTGCAGAGGCCTTCCCCTGGTTAGTGCTTGCTAGGTGCAGGGAATCGATTTGGGATGGCTCATTTGGTCCCAGCCAGGGGCACAGCCCAGTCCAAGCAAATCCCACGAATCTGCTTTGGGGAGGGAGGAACCAAATGAAGTCACTGTTGTTCCCAGTTCAGGCTCCTGCCAGATTCCAACATGTTGCTCATTCGATTGCACCCTTCCCGTGGTGGGGGGGTGGTGTCCCAATCTCAGCACTGACCATGGATTAATGAAAGTCCCTTTGCCGCTTCCGCTCTCCATCGGGCTCTCCAACCCCCAACCTCAGCGCTGCTCTGCTTCCCGTGAGTCGTGGTGGGAACGAGTTTGGGCGGCTCTGCCAGCCATGGTGGATTCAGGCTGGTGCAAATTCAGTCTGCTGCAAAATTGAGTCGCAGCACAAACACTGTGGCCAGCTGTTCCAGTTGTAGTCCCAACATATTTGACGAGCTTTTTTATGTTTTAATTTCTTCCTGTGTCAAGAGGATCCATCTTCCTCTGTCTGGGTCTCTCCAGGGTGTTTTATTCTGGCGTATGATTTGTTTCTCCCGGGAGGCTCTGTTTTTTGTTGCTCACTGATTGGCCATCTTGTCTTCGTCCAGCAGAGGAGATCTTGATTGCTGAGAAGGAACAGAAGAATAGAAAAGATGGCCTGAGGACATCACATGAAACAGCAGGATTCCAGCTTTTTCAGCCTCAAAGTTGCAAAAACAGTGGCCCTGAGCACTATGTTTCAGAATGGTGGTGGCCTAGGAAAGTTTTTCGTTAAGACTGGGTTCATAGGCACTCATCCTCTACAGCCAAGAGAGAAGGAACCCTGGGTACTGCTCCAGCTGGCAGCAAACCTTGACATCATCTATGTGGCACTGGTTTTAGGTGCATACAGAATCCAAGAGTTGTGGGGTCAGGAGGGTTTCCATCCAGATTTTAGAATAAGGCCAGAGAGGCTGGGCAATGTGCCCCTGAGAGCATATTGTGTGAAGCGGAGAGTGCAAAGCCAAAGGTGCAGTGAAGACCTCAGAGATTTGGAGAAGCTAGGAAAATGGAGCATTTGGGGAAAACTGCAAGGAGAGAGCAGAGTAGGCACAAGGGAGTAGATCATGGGACTTAATGACCAGCAGCATTGTTGCAGTGGTAGAGCCACCTAAGTCCTTTGGAGTTCACAACTTGCCACAGATTGCTTTAGATACTGAACATGGAGATACAACACTTAATGTTTGTCCTGCTGGATTTTGATCTTGCTTTTTTCCCATTCCTTTGTATTTCCCCTCTTTGTACCTTTTAGAATGGTAATGTTTATCTTGCTTCATTGCATGTTGGAAGTGTATTTTTTTATTTGTATAAGGTCTCAAAGCTAAGAGTTTACCTTAAATCTCAGAGGAAACCTTGGACTTAGACTTTTTAGCAGTGCTAGAACTGTTAGGACTTTGACAACTCTTGGAATAAATACCTTTTGTATTAAGAGATATGCATGAGCCTTGAGGGTCTAGGGCGTAAAATGTTATGGCTTATGTCTGGATGTCCCCCCAAAGCTTCATGCAGTCATTAGGTGGGACTTTTTCAGAGGTGGCTGAATCTAGAGTGTGTGATTGACTCATGGTGCAGTGCTAAAATTAAGAGTTCTAGGATTAATGATGGATGATTACAACATCAGTCCCTGATTGTTTTAGCACTACCTTAATTCTGGTAGCCTGGATAAGATACAAGGGATAGAAAGACCTGTGTTCATCCCTTGTTGCTTTGCTACATTCTGCCTACCACAAACTTTTTCCTGTGTGATGCCTATGTGCCATGCAACCCTTCCTTAGAGCCAGCCAGTTATGGATTGAAACGTCTGCAAACTGTTTTCCTCTTTTAACTTTAGGTGTTGGGTATTTTGTCTCAACAACGAGAAAGGTAACTAACACATTAACTTTGTATATTATGCATAAGCAGTCTTGAATCACACCTTTCTAAGGAATTCTGTTTGGCAATCAACAGGTTAAAGCAGCTCCTGTAAAAATTTATGCGGGAGATGAGTTTTGGTATTTTGTTCTCTTTATTTTTTATTTATTTAGTTTTTATTATTTAAAGAGAAAAGCATGTAAAGGGTAGAGATAATACAGAATTTCAAAAAAAAGATAAACAATAAGAAATCACTAGTTGATAAATTACATATTGTCCTCTTAGAAATAGTTGTTCAAGTTACAAAATTAAAGTATACAAAGTAGATATTCAAACAGTGAGAGTGTAAACAGCTATGCATGCATGAGTCTCTACATGTATTTCTATCCTTTCTGTATTAGAGGGAAAAACAAAACACAGCAAGACAAAACAAAACAAATTCCTATAAAAACATGAAACCAAAAAGTCTTATAAAACCATGGTACAAGGTGATCTACAATGATTCCTATGTTGTTTGTTATTATCTTCAATAGAATGTCTATATCATCATGCATAATTGAATATAGCAGTATAATTGAATGAAGCAGTAAATAACAATATTAGTAAAATAAAACATAGTATAAAACTTCAAAGGCAGGTAATAATCAAACCATAGTGGATATTCTAGTGAATCTTGATATCTTAAGTGCAGTTGCCTATACTCTCAGGCTTGATACTATCAATCATAACAGCCTTGAATAAAATCTATCAATACAAAACAGCGATCCAACAAACAAGATTCGATTATGATCACTCTTGGTAAAACAGTGTAGGTTATACAGAGCTTTAGATTAAGTCAGTAGGAAATTAAGGATGATTACCATACTACATCCTGTTATTTTCGGGATAATTGTCTGTGCCCTCAAATGTAGTACAGGTGGAATGACTGGAACAGAATATTATACATCTAAGCAGAGTGGTATGAGTAATGTGGGTTTTAAATCCTGGTGCACTATTAACAATATAGTGTATCAAGGCCATCTATGTTAGAGATTCTAGCCATCCTTCTCTGCCTCATTTCTGCTATGCTCTTTTTCTGCCTTTGTCTACTTTTCTCCTTCATTCTACTGCCTGCCCCACTCATTGAGGGCTTTCTGCCACTGTTCCTAAAATCCTGTTTTTTTTCCTCTCTCTAGAATGTCTTTCAGTATTCTCTGTAATGTTGGATTGGTGGTCACAAACTCGCCCAGTTCCTCTTTGTCATGAAAGCATCTTGTTTCTCCATTAATTTCTAGTGACATTTTCGCAGGATACATCATTCTGGGTTGGAGGTTATTTTCTTTCAGGGCTTGGAATACTTTGCTCCAAGCTGTTCTTGATCTGATGGTCTGTGTCAAGAAGTCAGCCGTGATTCTAATGGGCTTACCTTTATAGGTAATCTGTTTCTTTTCTCTGATAGCTTTTAATATTCTGTTTTTATATTGAATTTCTGGTATCTTGATTATTATATGTCTGGATGTAGCTCTGTTTTGGTTGTAGGTGGCTGGAGTTCTGTATGCCTCACATAACCGAATGTCATTTTCTTTTCCTATGCTTGGGAAGTTTTCCTTAATTATTTCCATGAATAGCCTTTGTAATTCACCTGTTTGTATTCCTGCTTCTTTGTTCAAATTTCTTATTCTTAAATTGTAGATTCTCTTGTCATCTTGTAGCCTTTGTATTGTTACTGCCTGTTTTCTTGTTATTTTTAAGAGATCTTTCCTTTCATGATCACACATTGCAAACTTATCTTGAAGTTTTGATAGTCTACCCTTAGTTTCTTTTAAGGAGTTTTGTCAGCTTTCAATGGAGTCTTTGATTTCCTGGTAGTCTTTTTGAATCTGCTTCATGTATTCTATATTTTCTTTATATTCTTTTTTGAATGTTTCTCTCCTTTTTTTGTGTTCCTCCCTTCCGTCTGTATCTTACTGAGAGATGCTTAGCATTTCTTTTATTACTTTACTAATATCTTGGTTTACCTGATTTAATATTTCAGTTTTAAGCTCGTCTATAAGGTCCTGAAGCTATGTTTTAATGTCCATTGAAGCCATGTCTGATGTTGTGTGTTTGCCGCCCTCAGTCTCCCTTGTTTTTCCCTCTCCTGGATCTGTTCTCTCAGGGTTCTTGGCTGGGGGCCTCCTCTTGCCTCTCTCTCTTGTCATGGTCCTGGCTTCCTCTACACAAGTATAGAGTGCAGGTCCAGCCCCTTTCCCTGTTGGCCACGGTTCCTCCAAAGCATGCTGGTGAGGGACTTCGTCCCTCTCCTGCCTGCCCTTGTCACTGAGGTGTAAGCAATGGCTGGTTATGCCTGCCCCTCCCCACCCAGCCAGCCAAACTTCAGGGGCCTTCACCAGGTTAGTGCATACTAAGCACAGGTAATTGATTTGTGACAGCTCATTGGCTCCTAGCCAGGGGTGCGACCCAGTCCAAGCAAATCCCACGAATCTACTCTGGGAAGGGAGTAACCAACTGAAGTCACTGTCACTCCCAGTTCAGGCTTCTCCTGCCCCATTCCAACATGTCGCCCATTTGGTTGCTCCCTTCCTATGTGGGGGGTGTCTCTTTCCCAGCATGGTCTGTTGATTAATGAAGGTCCCTTTGCTGGCTCCACTCTCCATTGGGCTCTCCAACCCCCGACTTCAGCACTCGCTGATGTGGCTTCTGTGAGTGGCGGTGGGAACGAGTTTGGCCGGCTTTGCTGGCCGTCGTGGATTTAAGCTGACACAAATTCAGGCCGGCACAAACTTGGCAGGTCACAGCGAAAATGCTAAGTCCTGTAATTTTTAGCTATTCCAGTTGTGGTCCCGATATGTTTAATGAGCTTTTTTATGTTTTAATTTCTTCCTGTGTCATGAGGATCCATCTCCCTTTGTCTGGATCTCTCCAGGATGTTTTATTCTGGCAAATGAGTTGTTTCTCCCAGGAGGCTTTGTGTTTTGTTGCTCACTGATCAGCCATCTTTAGCTCCTTTTTCTCTTTTTAAAATTAAAGTTATTTGTGATACATAATAAATACATTTATTGTGGAGAATATATGTATATCATGTTTATCCTTCTCTATTTTATTTATTTTACTTAGAGCATTATGGTCTCATGGTGCATTCATTTTCATTTAAATGACTCAAATTTATCTTTTATGTCTAATTAGTACTTCATTGTGTATATATGCCACATTATCCATTCATCTGTTGATGGCTGTATAGGCAGCTTCCAAGATTTAGTTGTTAAGAATTGTTCTCTATAAACATTCAGATGATTTTTGTTTCTCTGTTTCTGTTGTTTGAATGTATTAGATGAGCAGTCATTTAAAAATGTTACTGCTTTTAGTCTGATCACTTCATATATTGCTGTATGATGTAAATTTGTATATATTGATGCAGTATGATACATCTAGCTAGTTAATGATCCATAATATTTCCCTGAATGATACACTATAATTAGCCTAGAAATTTAAATTCATACTATTTTAAAATATGTTTTATGCAGTCATTAACATTTTATAAAAGCAGAAGCAAGTAAACAAGGTTGACTAACTCTACTAGTTATCAGAAGTATATACTTTAAATGATCATTTTTATATGTTCACTTAATAAAACAAAATTGTTAATGATAATAGTTACTACTGGTAGTGGCATAGTTCAGTCATTCTTAATGGGGACAGTTCCCCCACTCCTACCCTTACCTTTGGGGATATTTGACAGTTTCTACTAATATTTTGGTTGTTATGTGTGGGGGTAGTTTGGTAGTGACATCTAGCATATAAAGCCTTTAATGCATAGGAAAACATCCTCTGCACCCTGACAAAGCTACCTGGCCCCAAATATCAATAATGCCAGAGTTGAGCAGCCTTGGTATAATGAAACTAGATCACTCATTGTTAACATTCAAATTAGTATCCTATTTTATGATTTATGAAAGTAAAATTAATACATGTTCGTGACAAGAATTTAAAGTATTTGACTTAGAAAGTGGAAGTAACCACTGGTAGAGATTTCTTCTAAACTTTTTCATTAGGATATTAATATACATATAAACATATTAGTTTTAAGTAGAACAGGCATAGCAGTATACAAACATTCCTGTAACGTGCTTTTTTCACTTGGTCACTGTACTATTATTAATGCTTCTAGTGTCCTGCTGTATGGATGCACTACAAATTTACCTCACCAATCTCCTGTGACGAACATTTGTGTTTTTCCCTTTTGTTTGTTTTGTGGTGCTTGAGATAGAACCTAAGACCTTGCCCATGCTAGGGAAGCACTTTACCGCTGAGCTATTTCTGAGCTGAATATTTGACATTTTATAATATCACATTATAATAACTATCATTGAGTAAGCATTATGTATGTGTAAATGTCTTTATCCTTCAGTGTCTATAGGATAATTTCGTTTTTGCATTTTTTTTCTAGAATACTTCTATGGAAGATTGAGGTGGTAGGGATCACACGTAGAGTCTTGTGCATCCTGGCAAGCGTTCTACCTTGTAGAATACTTTTTAAAAGAGAATTTCTAAGTAAATTGGCAATGATCACTTTAAAAATTGAGAGCTATTGTATTTCCCTCCAAAAATGTAAAAGAGACTTTTTTTAAAGTAGTTTAGTAACATATAAATGGAGCTGTAGTTATTATAGTACTCTATATATCTAGGACTGTAGTGCAAAGGAAATAGTTAAAAATATGTAAAAACAAAAAATTGATTCTTAAATCTTTTAAGGAACTTAAATGTCTAACAATGGTAGAGTCAAATCATGCTGTAACTATTTGGACCCTTTTGAAATCTTCAAAAATTTGGTTATGGTTGATTGAAGAAGCAAAAGTCATAACTGTGCATTCACTATGATTATAACTACATATGAAATATATATTCCTGTAACAAAAAGTGGAGAAAGCAATACATAAGGAAAATGAGATAGAGTGGTAGAATGATAGGGTGATTTTTTTGTCTAAACTATATACTGTATTACTTTCAGTATTTAAAAAATATTTCTAAAAATTATTTCTCAAGATCAGATGTTGACTTATGTGGAAAAGATGAGCTCAGATTTCAATCTAGGAGTCAGCATTTGCCAGAAACAGAACAAAACAAACCTCTTATCAGTTCTCAGCTCATCATGTTTTCCATGTACCCTTAAACATTTTAGTGAATAAAGAGTAAAATAATGATTATTGTGAATCTTGAATTTTCTTGAACTAATCCAAGAAAGCAACCTTGAGAGGAAAAGCATAGATATTTTATTCCAGCCAGCATTTTGGAATATACTGCCAAGGAGAAACGAAGATTGTTGTGATAGTATTCTTTCTTTTTCTCTAGGCAGCTGGTGTATTTAAACGTTATAAAATATTTGAATCTCTTTTATAATGGGATGACCTTTTATGTGGATAAGGCAATATGTTATTAAAGGCCATTTCATATCTATCAAAATAATATCAAATCTATTGTGGCCATAATAATCTGGTTACTTCAAACATTTAAAGATAAATGTTTAAAAGTTTCATTTCAGATTGATTTTTACTATGCCATTGCCTGAAATTAATATTAGTGTTGTACTTTACTTGAATAAACTAGCTACAAATTAGGAAATTTTAGTTTGATCTTACATTTTTAAAAAAAAATTTACCTGGAAAGTTTTGAAAAGTACTTCCATATGATATGACAAGCATATTTTAAAGCCTCGAACCAGAAAGACAAAACAAAATAAAACTATGCAGTAACCACAGGAAGAATTCATTGTATTCTTAGGAATGTGTTTTTCCTTCTCTTCTTTGACATGACTTGAATAATATTTTTGAGACTGGACTTTTTATAATACCGGTACCTCAATTAACTGAGATGAGAATTATTTAGTAACAGTAAGCACAGTTGGCAGAGACCTAGTCAAGAGCAATTTTTGCAGCATTTCTGTTTCCTGGGCTGTTGATTATAAAAGAAGCTTTTCCAGATCAGGTTTAGACTGTGGGAGTTCCAAGATAGAACATGTGCCCTATAATTGGCCTGGTACAGAGTGACTTTTCTTGAAAAAATTGGGGTGATTTTCTTTTCAGAAATAATGTAGCATACAGCCTACATGTGCTCAGAATACTGTTGAATGGATTATAATCATTTGAAGGGCCTTTCTAACACTTTTCCACACTAAAGTTCATTTTAGTGAGTGAATAGACAGATATTAGGCATTTGGTCCTTTCTGGTATTCTAAAAGTTGGGAAGGTCCTTTAGTCAGCTTTTTTCCCCCATAGGAAATCCAAAATGTGACCGGGTAAAGTACTGAGCAATAGTCTTATGCCTCTGCTGGAATTTGCATTACTTGTTTTCTATTAGTATGTTTGGGCTTTTGGATACTCAGGACCTCCTCAGCAGTCACAATAGAGTAATGCTACACAGTATTGAGAATGCCTCAGTACTATTTTTACAAAGAGGCCTTCCATGTTCTCCCTCCCAAAATTATCAAGGAAGGACTGAGTCTTCTTGCCAGCTAGATAACACGCATGATTTTTTTATAACCTTTTGTTTTTATTTGGAAAATTCAAATCATAAGATTCAAGTTTGTTTTTCTCCTTTTGATTTCATCTATCAAATTATGTGCTAAGTAATTTTTTTAAAGTAAAAACACTTTTAGAAGTAAGAGTATCCTCTCTTTTGTAGCTCAATAGTCGCGTATCAGCCTGCTGGAGACAACAGTCACACCTTTGATGTTACAGCCATGTTCAAGTCTATTGGGATATTCCTTGGGATCTTCAGTGGATCTTTTGCAATGGGTGCTGCTACTGGAGTGGTGACAGCTTTGATATCCTTTTTGTATATTTAAGCAAATGAAGTGGTTAAGTGTTTTAATTTGTGGTCTCTCGTATTTGTCTCATAATTACTAACCTGATAATCAATTACTTGGTCTGAAAACATGAAGCAATACATTTTGCCCTAAAACTTTCAATGCAAGAATCTAATTAGACACAGGAGCCCCTTGAGGATGAATTGTAGGGTTGTAGATTAAATTGATGTGAATGTAGATATATTCCAAAGAGCCTTTTTAGTGTTCTGTGCTGCTGGTCAGCTTGGTAGTATTCCACTCTGTATTTGGTTAAACAAACAGGAAATTTATTACCATGATGCCACATGGACCAAATACAATTCCCAGGTGAGGATATATAGGAATTCATCCTAGCTCTCCTCTAAGTTTAGCTTTTGTGCTACAGAACCCTGGGCTGGGAGCCCAGAGAACCTAGGTTGTAATCCTGATACTGCCACCAGTTAGCTGTGAGAAATACTGGGCAAACCATTCTTATGTTCATTCAACAGTCATTTCCTAATTGCCTGTATGTACCGGATGCTATGCTCTTGGGTCCTTGCCTCTCTGCAGCTTCATGTGTTGTGGTAGGCACAAACAAGGTAAGTGCTTTAACTCTTCACTTCTTTGCATCTCAGTGTAGGAAAGTGGGGCAGGGAGTAGTAGGAAAGTTGAGTGGAACCCTATGAGATGATTGGTAAAGCACCTCCAGCTATAAATCTTCTAAATCAAATGCATGTTTCGTTTTCAAGAATTGACCTGAGTTTGGTATATTTTAGCTTTGTGCTGGAAGAGACTTCTGTAATTATGGCTTTTTGGAGGTAAACCAAGACAATTCTAAAGAAGGAACCATGCAAAGTTTCTTTTTTTTCACTATAGGTTTCTTTTAGTCAGGAAATATGTCTTGCATGTCATTTTATTGTAGTAGGTATTTACTGGAGTGGCTGTAGATTCTAGCCTGCGATTTGTCACAGTTTATCTTGTACCCTTTTGTTGTCAATGAGCAAATACTTTTTGTACTAAAATAGGTGAGTGAAGTGCATCAGTTTTTTCATCATGGAATGAATGCTCTACATCACAGATGTGTTGGAGAATAAAATAAATGTTTGGGTGTTTTTTTATGTAGAAATTGCTATAATTAAGGAAGATGTCTTGCTTTGGGCTACAAAGTTAGAGTGGCATGTTGTATATCCAGTTGTTTGATCTCGTCTTTACCTGCCCTTTTTGTGGAAGCAGCCTTACAGATTGAACCCAGGGCCTTTGCACTGAGCTGCATCTCTAGCATTTTTACTTTTTATTTTGAGAGAGAGTCCAACTAAGTTGCCCAGGCTGGACTTGAACTTGTGGGTTTTTATTTGTATGTTTTTTGGTTTGGATTTTCTGAGACAAGGTCTCACTATATATTCTAGGTTGACTTTAAATTCGTTGTATAGCCCAGGCTGGCTTCAATGGCGATCCTCCTGCTTCAGCTTCCTGAGTGGGTTTACTGGCGTGTGCTACACCCAGCATGGGTTTGAATTTGTGATTCCCCTGCCTCAGCCTCCTGTAGTTCTGGGAGTACAGGGTTATGTGGCAGTGCCTGGCTCTGTCCTGTGTGGTTTCTGGCAAGGTATGTGATACCTATAAAGCAGGAGGAACAGCTAAGCTGCGAGGCTTCCTTATTGACAGGAAGACAGCTTACTCCTCAGTAAGATGCTTATTCTGAGGGTTTCTTGACATTGGTATTTCCTTATTTTGTAGCTTTGGTGCTAGGAGAGGCTGGAGAGCTCTTCTCTTGCTTTCTTGGTTGCCTTGCTTTGATTATTATTTTTCTAGTTAACACTTCAGAATCCCAAGATCTTGTTACCAAGCTTAACAGTCTCACGTGACAAAGTTCACCAAACTGCGGGAGTTCCAGTTGCTGGAGACCGGCTTGTTTTTCCTGATGTCCTGGAGCACCTTCCTTCTGGCTGAAGCATGGGGCTTCACAGGTAGGTTCCTTTCTCCTTTGGATTGTAAACCCTCACAGGAGATCACTAGTGAGCCACTTCTTCTACAAGTGGATTAGCTGCTTTAGTATTTGAATGAACGTGTTATTCATATTGAGATTCAGGCTGTCATTTTAGAATATTTAAAAAAAGAGATTTTCAGTGGAAACAGTGCCTCAACAAAGTCAAAGTAAATGAAAATGTTAATACTATGCGTGTAATCTACTTCTGTAAAATAAGAACCTCAGTATGACAGGTGGGGACCACTCTGTTACCTGAACTTGGAATTCATTGTCTTTGTAGGTGTGGTTGCAGTATTGTTTTGTGGCATTACACAAGCACATTATACATACAATAATTTATCCACAGAGTCTCAGCATAGAACCAAACAGGTAAGACAAACTTTATAGTTTGTAAATAAAGTTTTCCTTCTCAGTAAAGCAAAAGCTTTTTTTTAAAAAATTAAAGAATAATGTTTGATCTGGTCTAGGTTCTGTATAGTCTTCCTTCAATTCTAGGAATGGGTAAGACTGGCAAGGTAGAGGGTGATGGTTTGTGGACAGAGACAGCAGCACAGCTAGGGATTATTTCTCTTGTACTTTCGGTAACCACTCAGCTTCTTCATCTCTTGTTGTTTGCTAATCTAGTGATTTTTTGTCCTTTTGAGACAGGGTCTCGCTATGCAGTACAGGTTAGTTTTGAGCTCACTCTTTAACCCAGGATGGTTTAGAATTTGCAGTGATCCTCTGCTTTGGCCTCCTGAGTGCTGGGATTACAGGTGTATGCCACCACACCTGGATAATCTCGTGATTTTTAAGAGAAGTGTTAGGAAGCTCATTTTAGTTTAACTAGAGCTGCTGTGATGTGAAGCAGGGAAGATTACCTCCTAAACGGGCTAGATTTGCTAGGCTATCCAGGGAACACTGACTTCCTTCAGTCATAACTCAGGCCCTGCAAAGTTGCTCTTTCTAGGAGACTGTGCCAGTGATCAGACACTGAGTGATGCTTGTGTAGGGTACTTGAAAAGAACTACGAGAAAAATAGGCATAGACTTTTGCAGTCTTAAGAATTAGATGTGATGGGGGCTGGGGATTTCACTCAGCGGTGTAAGCATCTGCCGACAAGCGTGAGGTCATGAGTTTGATTCCCAGTACAAAAAAAAAAGAAAGAAAAAAGAATTACATAGGACACATACACAAACATAATGTACATCTGGGGTAGAAATAGGTGCATGCTTAATGATGATTATGGTAAGAACTAGGGATGTTCAGTTTTGCCAGATGGTCTGAAATGGTGAGATGAATGTGGAAAGGCCAAATTGTAAAGCAGGAACACTGGTTCCTTTTCTCTTTGTCCTGGAGCTGCAGGTTTAGTTTATGACCTGTGCTTTTCTCAGCCCTTCAGAAGGAAATTAGACTCCCCTTCTAAACATATATATCAGGGTTGCAAATCCTTTTTGCAGATCAATTCAATGTGCTACATATAAAGAGGAAAACCAGACGGGTTCAGCTTTTTCTAGGTAGCGGAGTGGTACATACACAATCCATGGGGTAAGAGCTTCCATTCCTGGCACTGATACGAAGGTTGTATACATAAAACAAAAACTGTGACTAATAGGAATCATAGCTTGTGTGCTTTGGATTCCATATCATATAAGACATCAGGCATTGTGCTATGGAATGGCTTAAGTCTTGAGAATCTGGATTGCTGTTATAGAGGAAGTCTTGTGAATACAGAGGTGGGAGGTATTTAGAAAGGCCTAGGGGAAACAGGATAAAGGCAGGAATGAAAAGACAGTAAAGTATATAGCAAAGGTTGACAAACTGTCGCTCTTAGGCCATGTCTGGCTCTTGCTGGCTTATGAGCTCAGAGTGGTTCTTTACATTTTTAAATGATTGGGAAAAAATCAGGAGAAGTATATTTTTAGGACCTATCAAAGTTAAATGCAACTCGGACTTCAGTGTCCATTAATAAGGTTTCCTTGGCTAACAGCCACACTCATTTTTTAAATATATAACCCATAGCTCCTTTTGTACTACACTAGCAGAGTTGAGTAGTGTGACAGAGACCCTACGACCTGTAAGGCCCCAAATATTTGTTCTCTGGCCCTTCATGGGGAAAGCTTGTCAATCCCTATGTTCTAGATTAAAACCAGCACTGGGAAGTCACTGTGTTGTCTCAAATCCTGGTTCCATTACTTGCCAGATGGGTGACCATCAGTTTTGCTATCTGAAAATAGAGATAAGGCCAGGCACAGTGGCACACCCCTATAGTTCCATCTACTGTGGATGCTGAGGTGGGAAGATTGCTTGAGCCCAGGAGTTTAGGACAGCCTGGGAAACAGTAAGATTCTGTCTCAAGATGGGTAGGGGAAGGAACTAGGGTGTAGCTCAGCAGCAACTCTTGCTGTTATAAGATTAAAATAAGAGAATGAACATAAATCCTTAGTATAGTATTAGGCACACAGTACAAACTAGACATACTGTGGTTATTGTTAAGTAGGAGCCATAGTATATTAAACCAGTTAAAGAAAATTAAATATATTTATTTTAATGTTTATTCTTTTTAATAATAGCCCTGCTCTGCTTTAAAAAGATTAATGTGTCCAAAGCCACACAGCTAACAAATAGAAAAGGCAGGGTTCAAGTCTAGGCGTTTTGACTCTGGAGCCCATGTAATCAACCTTCTTCCTCTTGTGATGGACCAGAGGATTCTGGGAAGCTGTGATGGCTAGAGAGTTACCAGCTGATGGAGGGCCTTCCCTACATTTATGCACCAAGTCTTGTGTACCTGCTGTTGGTGACACTTGGGGAGGTAGTGATGTGAACAGGGTGGGGCCAGGTAGGCAGCAGAGGGGAGGGCACTGGGTGCATGTTCCCTGTTTTTAGGATGTGTACCTGCTGTTGGTGACACTTGGGGAGGTAGTGATGTGAACAGGGTGGGGCCAGGTAGGCAGCAGAGGGGAGGGCACTGGGTGCATGTTCCCTGTTTTTAGGAGGTTTAGTGACTAATTGAGGGCTAAGACTCATGGTGAAAGTGAAGTCTGTGGCAAGACAGTGACGTGTGATTAGTCACAAAGCACTCTGCCAGGCGGAAGCAGTGGAGCTGGATCTTAGAGCTCGTAGACAGGGAAATATCTCAGAACTGCCACTTTTAGTGACTCATCAGGTGGGGAGTGGGAAATGACAGGTCTGTTGGAAGTCAGTGAGGGTCCTCTTGTAGTATTCTGGGTGAAAAATGATGAAAGCTAGACCTGGGAAGTGACAGGGCCACAAAAAGATTCCAAAAGAAAAATTCACAGGATTTGGAAGAGGAGGAGGAGGAGGAGAGAAATGACTGAAAGTGGGGATTTGGAAAAGGGAGGCTGATTGGGGGAAGTGAGGGGGCATGGTTTTTGGCTCTTTCTGTGGGACTGGAAATGTCATCTCTCTACATTTGCTCTCTGTGAGTCACATATTTTGGGGTATATTCATGAACTTTATGAATTTGAAGTGTCTGTTTCATTATCTTAGTAATATGTTTTCAAATTGTGTAACTTAATTTATTTACTGGACTAACCTTTTAAAATTTTGTTTCAGTTGTTTGAGCTTCTCAATTTCTTGGCAGAGAATTTCATCTTCTCCTACATGGGGCTCACACTCTTCACCTTCCAGAACCATGTCTTTAACCCAACATTTGTGTTAGGAGCCTTTGTATCCTTTATCAAACAGTATAAAAACTGATTCAACTGAGATTTTCACGTGGTTTTGGGGGTGGGATAATAAAAATATATTTAAATATGTTCAGTTTGCCTCAGAGAAAAGCAAATAGAGTTCTTAAATCTTTTCATATTCTGTTCAGTTGATTTTATTCTACCCTATTTTTATTATTCTGTTTATTGCACAAATAGGTTGACAGATTGAAATGACCGAAAAGTCTCCTGTCGTTCTGTTCACTCCCAAAGATAACACCGTTTGTCCTCTCTTACTAAAGAAAAGAAGAACATGAATATGCCAGAATAGTTAGTAGTCTATGCCATACGATAGGAGGTAAAAGATGAGGAAGGGATGCATAAGGCTACTTTCACTTTTCCCTGTGTTTCATGTGAATAAATTAAGTCTTTACAAATGCATTTAAAAGAAACTGAGTGTATGAGAGCAGTCCATACTGTATGACTCATGAGAAGCCCAGGAGAGATAATCCAAAGCATGTGGAGAGCCACTGACCTTCGTTGTTACAAAGGAGGGCGGGATGTGTGGAGAGGAAGGGACCCATACAATAGAGCTCCTAGCTGATCTCTTCTGTTTTTAATCTGTAAAGTAGGAGTTGAAATCAGCTGCCTGAGTGAAATAGGTTTAGCAGTTGTCTATTCTGTTACAAATTGCTCTAAACCTTAGCAGTTAAACACAGCAAACACTTTACCTCACGTGGATTCTGAGGATCAAGAATCCCGGGAAGCCTAGCTTGGTGGTTCTGGCTGCCAGACCTTTCAGGAGGTGGCTGGGAGATTGCATAGCAATTGACTAATGCTGGAGGGTTCACTTCAAGCTCACTCACCTGGCTGTTGGCAGGAGGCTCCTGACTTTCACAGGGTCCCTCTCATAGGTAGCCCACTCCATGGCTGCCACCAGAGCAAGGTAGCTGAGAGAGTACCATGGTAGAAGCCAAAGTGACTTTCATAATCTAACTTTGAGAGTGGCAGACTTTTGTTGGTCACACAGACCAACCCTAGTTGATGTGAGTAGGGCCTACACAAGGATATGAGTACTTAGTGTCTTAGTTATTTTGTTTATTGCTGAGACAAAATACCTGACACCCAGGGTTAAAGGAAGAAAAGTTTATTTACCTCATAGTTGTAGAGATTTCAGTCCGTAATTGGCTGGCACCAACGCAGGGTGGCTTGGTAGAGGAACTTCCCAGAGGTGAAACAGTTCATGACAGCAGAAGACAACAAAAGCAGGGAAGAAAAGGAAGGGCCAAGCCTCTTTCTGCCCCTTATGTTGGATGCAGGCTACCTGTTCTAGGGCAGATATAGCATTCATGCCCTTAATTCTAGCATAGGACTATGAATCAATCTCAAACTAGATTCAGCTACCTCTGAAAAGACTTTTCCTATGACTGCATGAGGCTTTGGGAGAATATCTAGGCACAAATTATAACATTAGGAGTCCAGGTTCATGAGGAACCATCTTAGAGGTAGCTTCCATGGGTTTTGAGGAAAGTGGAGAAAGTTTATGAAATAGTTGCGGAGGGTAGGAAAGTGTAAGTTTACCAAGTGGGCCATTTGAGTTTGAGGACTAGATATTAATGGTAGAACTGGCTGCCCTATTGTGTAACTTTTGCCAGGAGGAGGTAGCTGTGAGGATGGGGAAATGGGATAGTTGGGTCTGTTCAGCTTTGGGGTTTTGTCAAATGGATGCAGTAAAGACCGGGGGCAAAGCAAATGTAGGGAACAGAAAAGGTATTACAAACATGCGGATTAGCAGGCAAGTGAAGAAAGGAGAGGACTCTCTTGCAGAGGAACATGCAGAAACATCTTTGGAGTGAAAGTCCTGGTAAGGGAGAAGGATGGCCATAGTGGGGTAGTTGAATGTGAAATATGGAAGGAACGATGGAAGATGAATGTTTGGTTAAGTGAATTTCAAAAGATGTATTTGTTTTAAAAACAAAGAAACAAAAAACTCTCAGGAGATTCTGCCCAAGCAGTCTGTAGAAATTTTTAAAATTAAAACTAAAACTATAGTTTCTTTGAGAGAAACATAAGATCTGTGTCTTTGGGAGGAGCCTAAGATCTCTGTTAGTAAGTGAAATGTTGCAGAAATACTGTTCTGCAGTCTTCAGGCAGAAAAGAGAAGAACTGTAATTGAAAGGCCACCTGTGAGATCATATTCTGTAAATGTTCAAGAAATTTTGGGGCAGAGAAGTGGCTTGATTGACTGTATTTAATCTGAAAACAAAGTTAAATGTTTCTCTCTATGTTTCCAAATTTGTCTGGGATTGAAATTCCTCATTTAAAAACATCTCTAAAAATTATCTCTTAACAGGAGAGAGTTCTCCTTCTGTCTGGATTCATTAGGGTTTCCCATGACGAAGACTCAAATTAACCCAGGTTTATACAAGACAGAAAGTTGTCGTGTAAGAGCCCAAGTTGGTGTGACAGCTGTGTTCCACAGTCTCAGGGACCCAGGTGACCCTGGTGCTGCTCTGTTTAAGAAGTTGCCCTTTTGTTGTGTCCTAGGCAGGCGGGTCACCCCTGTAGCTTTGAGTCACCTTTAAGGGCACTACCTAGAATATATGTACCTTACTTACATGTAAAGTCACAGCTTATACTTACCTGCAAGGGAGGCTAGGAAACATATTCTTTATCTTGGCACACTGAGGTTCAGAGGGAGGAGCATCTACTACTAGAGAAGAAAGAATAGATACTGGGGCCAGCTAAGAGTTTTTGCCACTCTGACCCATAAGCATTTTTATTGTTGTTGCTTTTGTTTCTTTAATTATTATTTTAAATAAAAATTTAAATACTGGAATACATTTAGATTTACAAAAAATTGTTAGTATAGAAAGCTTTTACATACCTCATACCCAGTTTGCCCTATGACTAGTATCACAGATCTGCATCTATTCTTCTCATTTATTGTTTTACTCATTTATTTATGTCAATGTGGATTCATTGATACTAATTTAGTCTATACATTATAATGAATACAGCTTTCTAACATTTTTTGCTCAGACTATTCCAACTTTGGCCACTGAGAGATTTTTCAGTGGATGTCTGTGTTCTCTTGACATATCCTATCATTGTGGGTTTTGCTTTAGTTTCATTTATTTATAATTTTTTTGGAATACTTTGTACTTCATTGAACTATAAGATATTTCAGGCTCATTTTGAATATTTTCTACCTCAACTTGAGACTTGGTCATTTCTTAAGGAGCCCTGGTTCCTTTTATTGAAGAATGTTAGAAACCAAAATCTGACACTAGATGTGTGTATTAAGTATCCTTCTAGGCCCTCTAAGCTGACACCAAGGAAATATATATGTCTACACCAGGTCCCATATATACATACATCCTTATAAATACTTGTATATGTAACCATCTGTATCGCCATCAGGCTAAACATGGACTCATACTGATGTCTCTGTTATCCATTACCACGCAGATCATTCTGACCTCCTGCCCTTGCTGATCTGTTAACACCTACCTCAGTGGTGAGAAACCTGGCTCCTGCCACGTGACATTCATTTACTTAATTATTCAGTCTAGTGTACACATACAGTCGTGCACCACCTAAAGGTGGGGATATGTTATGAGAAATGCATCATGAGGTAATTTTATCATTGTTTGAACATTATAGATTTTGTTTAATCAAACTTGTAAAGGTCACTTGCTTGATGTGGCCTTTTGATGCAGTTAAAAGAGGAAACATGAGATGTACAAGACACAGCATACTGTTTTATGGTAAAACTTTCATTTATAAGTAGAAGCACATTCTAATGTTAAGAAGTATAGTATAGTAAATACATAAACCAGTAATGTTATCATTTATTGTCATTATCAAGTGCTATATATATATAATGATATGGGTCATACTTTCATATGACTAGCAACACAGTAGGGTTTTTTTTTGGATACTAGTATCACCACAGACACATGAGTAATGCAGTGTACTTTGCCATTATGGCTAGAGTTTCACTAGACAGTAGGAATTTTCCAGTGCCACTAAGGTCTTTTGGGACCACTGTGATATATGCTGTCACTGACGAAAATATTATATGGCACATAAATGTATGACAATATCAGAACTGTTAACTGGTATTCCCATGGGAAACAACTTTATCAACAGGCATCTAATACTTAGGGACTATTTCTTCTGCCTTTAGACTTAAGGACTGGTAGGCTGTGCTCTCTCCCAAGGTCACTTAGGCTAGCACTGTTTCCACCACATTGTCTTGTTTTTAATATTAGATTTCCCTTTGTATTCCTTTCAGGAAATGGGGTGGATCTGTGTTATGACCCCTGAAATTAAAAAAAAATAATTATAAATCAGGAGTTTCTACAGATAACAAGTGAAGAAAAAGACACTAAGATTGCTTTTCAGTTGAATCCATCTGAATTCCCCTTAAGCCTGCCCTCTGTAGAAGGCCCAAGGCATACACTCCGGGGGCTCATCCAGGCTTTCAGGGGTTTCTGTGATATGAGGCGGATGAGCTGCCCTCTTTACTCTGAGGATGAAAGGGGAAGTTTAGTCAGCATTACTGTCTTCTTATCCACACAGACAAGTAAAATTAGTCATACCTCAGTCCTCATTGCCTCGGAACTTGTCAGATCCGGGCCTGGGCTGGTGCATATTGTGCTCAGCATTTGCGTCAGCCTCACACTAGCTCGTGAACAGTGTGCAAACTCCACATATTCCTCCTTAATGTCTCATACTTTTGTGCATTAAAGTCTCAAAATGGGTAAGAGTAATGCCACTAAGCTCAAAAGGCTTAAGTTGGTCCAATAAAAGGTTAATATTAGCCCAATAAAGTGTAAAAGTTCTGGGGAACATTTACAGATTATTTCTAATTACATTACTTCTTATGGGGAAAATTTTGTGTTGTATTCATTGGTTTCAGCACATGTCAGAACCAGTTACTGATGTGTACCGAGGTATAAATGTAATCTTAAAAATATGATAAAGAGATTCTGCTTTTAAACCTCTTTCTTGATCTAATGAATTTGCTATATGTTAGACCTTCACCATCTAATTTGGTGGCAACTAACCACGTGTGATTATTTAAATTAAGATAAAATGATACAAAATGAAAGTTTTATTCCTCAGTCACACTAACCACATTTCAGGTGCCCACTGTACCGTATTGGACAATGAAGATATAGAAAAATTCCATCATTGCAGAAGTTTTATTAGATAGTACTGTTAGACATTAGAGTCAAGAGACTGTTAAAAATAGCTCCCTGAAATAGTCTTGTTACTTTTTTGGATATCTAGTCTAATAGTTAAAAACAAAACAAAACAAAAACACAATTCCTTAACCTATTAATAATTTTAGGTTGCTATTTTCTTGGGAAGAGCTGCCAATATTTACCCCTTGTCTCTCTTGCTTAATTTGGGTAGAAGAAGTAAGATTGGATCAAATTTTCAACATATGATGATGTTTGCTGGTAAGTTATACCTTCCAAGAAATCACTTCCAACACATATGTTTATAGGATTTGAAACCAAAATGATGTGCTGCTAATATAGGAGTCCTTGAAACACTGACACTGCATCCTCAAGTAGAAAATTCCTCTTAAAGTATCTCATTCCCAGCTGGGTATAGTGGCTCTTGCCTGAAATTCTAGCAATAGATGGCTGAGGCAGGAGGAGTACAAGTTTGAACCCAACCTGAGAAATTCAGTGACTTAGACCTTTTCTCAAAATTTAAATAGGCCTGGGGCCAGAGGGCCTGAGTTCAATCACCAATGCTGCAAAAATAAAAAAGTCACATTAACTTTTTTGGTTATTTTTTCATGTTCTGGTTCCAAATCCTTGGCTTAGAAATATATCACATGTAATCCCAGCCGCCCAGGAGGCTGAAGCAGGAGGCTTGCCATGAGTTTGAGGCCAGGAAATAGTGATTTCAAGACCACCCTGAACTATATAGTGAGACCCTGTCTCAAAAAAAGAAAAAAATGTATATGTATTATATAAAGGAATATAAAGATGCATGTAATTTTACACAAATGTCTGTAGCACTTCCACTTACCATGGCCTAAAACTTAGAAACAACCTACTTACCTGTCTTTAATGGGGCAATGGAGAAACAAACTTGTACATCCGTGCCATGCAGTAGTACTCAGTACTAAAAACTCAGTGCTCAGTACTATTCACACAGTTACATGAATGAATCTCAGGTATTATGCTGAGTGAAAGCAGCCATGTGTAACATTCTAAAAGAGACTGTATGACCGTGATGGAGAGTGAATAAAGGGTTGCCAAGGGTTTGACAGGGTAAGGGAGAGCTGGACTTAAAGAAGGTAGCACAAAGGATTCTAGGAAGAGAATGAAACTATTCTGTGTTGGCTGTGGCAGTGGACACATCCTCCAGGGTGTATCTATGCATTGTAATAACTCATGAAACTGTCTGTCAATAAGCAAATTCTTTATAAGTTAACAAATATAATTTAAAGAATTTTTAAAGATCAATGCATGTCCGTATCATATATACAATTCTGTTACTGTTCGTATTTATTTAGGTGTCTTAATATCTAGCTCATATTTGTTCAACTGCTCCTGAGTTTGTAGGATGTGCTTTTTCCTTCTGAGTTGATGAAGCTTACATCAATGATGAGTTACTGAAGAAATTCCTGCTCAATTCCCTTGTAGGTCTTCGTGGTGCAATGGCATTTGCCTTGGCCATTCGAGATACTGCCACCTACGCACGTCAGATGATGTTCAGCACCACACTTTTGATTGTGTTTTTTACCGTGTGGGTATTTGGTGGGGGCACCACTGCCATGCTGTCGTGCTTGCATATAAGGTAAGTAAGAACTAGAAACTTTCTTTTAATATTAAATGTTTATTATGATTGTTTTTCTTGTAGTCATGAAGAGATTTTAAGCTTTTGAAAATCTGTAGTATTTCATTTTTTCCTTTTAAAAATTATACAATATAGTGTAGAAAATGATGAAACTATGTAAAATATGCCTGCAATCTGAGCTACTCAGAAATCTGAACAGGAGGATCCCAAGTTTGCATCCAGCCTTGGCAACTAGGCAAGACTTTAATCTTAAAAAATAAAAAGGCCTGGGGATTTAACACAATGGCAAAACATTTCCTTAGCATGGGTGAGGCCAAGGGTTCAATCCCCAGTATCATAAGAAAATCATGAAACATTTGAAGAAAATCTTTCCAGATAGCTTGCTATGCTTTATATGTATTTTTAACAAAACAGGTTAACACAAAAGGTACTCTTACAGGTTGTTTTTTCAAAGTAATGTAGCACAGACACTATATATTTACATTATTATTTGTGTGACTGCATATATCCTGAGTTATTTAAACAAATTCCTGTTGTTAGACTTTTATATTTTGGTGATATAATACCAATGTATTAATGGTAATATTTTGCTATTTCTAGTTGAAGTTTTTGTTGTTAGTGTTACTTTTAGCAATCTGTACATTCTTAGATGTATGTACCACCATGCACTTGTTTAGTTCCTCAGAGTGCATTTCTAGAAGTGAAATTACTTAGTCAAGAGCATATTCATGTAATTAAGTCTCTTGCTCATGTTACCAGGTTGGATCCATCTATAGTGTGTGAAACAGTCCAGTTTTCCTCTACTCTGATCAATACCAAATATTATCATTCTTTTTCATCTTTGCAATCAGCATTGTTTCTAACCCAACAACCCGAGGCCAGGATCATGAGATCTTAGTTTTCAATTTGAACTGGTTTGTGTATTTAACTTGAAAGCTCCCTTGTATCTCAAAGAGTTGTGGCTTTGTTTCCATGGATACAGCAGCCTATGTTGTTGAAGGCTTTGTGGATTTTAGTTTTGTGTTTGGCTGAACCTTCACAGACATGAAAAGCTACCAAGCTTCCAGGATACATACCATTCATAAGAAAAAACAGTTTTTCACATTTTAAAGAATCCGTCCTCTATCTTTTTCATTATATTATGGGTTTCTTTTAACATCGTAAAGACTAGCTAGCCCCAAATAACACATTGGATATTTTGGTTACCATTTTAACCTCTTTACTATTAAAAGCCTTTTTCTTATTATTTCTGTACTGTTAGTGTATATAATAGACAATAAACTATGGTATTTTCTTATACTCCTAATAATTACTTGAAGATCTTGCACTTATTGAGCACCTACTATGTGCCAAACATTGTGCCACATGCCCTTACTCTATTTATGTAATAATAAAAACTGCATTACAAATGAACAAACTGAGGCTTAGAAAGGTTTATAATTGTTTTAACATTATACAGATAATTAAATGGTAGACAGAAAAACCTCTGGTTTTTCTTCCACAGCACAATATGAGAAATGATGGTGGTAAATTTGAGAGGACTGAACTCCTTTCTTTTTCAGCTTATAAATCAAAATGCTCCTAGGGAGAAAAACATTAAATGGAAGATAATTTAGGAAAAATAATATTCTTCCATGGAGTCTACATTTATGGATAATTGGTTCTCTTCCTTTATTGCCCCCACAGAAACTGAACAAAGTACCTGTGTTTACATCAAAGAAATAAAAATCACCATCCACCCATCCTGGCCCATAGACTTTAAACTATGTCACTAGCTTTGGAAGCTCTTTGGCTGGCCACACCTAGCCTGTTCTGTAGCAGTTTGGCACTTAATTATAGGCACACTCTGATTACTTCTTATTGTTTTCTTGGACTTTTCAGCCTGGCTATATTTTAAGCTTGCCTTCCCCTAAATTTGTCTCATACAGTTTTTTTGGGTACTGACAATCCCTGAACAGTGAAGAGCCATGTGCACCTACACTTAGGTTTGGATTCTTGCTCCTGCCTTATCACTAATTCTGTGATCTTGGGCAAGCTCTTTAATCTTTCACAACCTCAGTTTTCAGACCTGTAGCTCATGTCATAAGTACTTATGTCCTAGGGTTGTGGTAAAGATTAGGTGAGCAGATTTCTGTGCACAGCATGAGCACATCATGCCTTCATTCAGCAAGCACTGACCCTCAGTGAGCACTTACCTTCAGTGAACACTTACTTTCAGTGAGCACCTACCTCAGTGAGCATCTACCCTCAGCAATCACATACCTCAGCAAGTATTTACCCCCAGCAAGCACCTACCTACAGCGAGCACCAAACCTTAGTGAGCACTTACCCTCAGTGATCACATACCTCAGCAAGTACTTACCCTCAGTGAGCCCCTACCCTCAGTGAGCACCAATCCTCAGCGAGCACTTCCCTCAGTGAGTACCTACCCTCAGTGAGCACCTACCACAGTGAGCACTAAACTTCAGCAAGCACCAACCCTCAATGAGCACTTACCTCAGCAAGTACTTACCCTAAGCAAGCACCTACCTTCAGCGAGCACCAACCTCAGCAAGTACTTACCCTCAGCAAGCGCCTACCTTCAGCGAGTACCAACATTCAGAGTGTACTTATTTCAGCAAGTACTTACCCTCAGCGAGCACCTACCTTCAGCAAGTACCTACCATCAGCTAGCACCTACCTTCAGCAAGCATCAACCCTCAGCTAGTACTTACGTCAGTGAGCATCTACCTTCAGTGAGCACCAACCCTCAGAGAGCACCTGCCTCAACAAGTACTTAGCCTCAGTGAGCGCCTATCTTCAGCGAGTACCAACCCTCAGAGTGTACTTACCTCAGCAAGTACTTACCCTCAGTGAGCACGTACCTTCAGCAAGCACTAACCCTCAGTGAGCACCTACTTTCAGCAAGCAGCAACCCTCAGCAAATACTTGCCCTCAGCAAGCACCTACCTTCAGCGAGCACCAACCCTCAGAGAGCATTTACCTCAGCAAGTACTTACCATCAGTGAGCACCTACCTTCAGCAAGCACCAACCCTCGGAGAGCACTTACCTCAGCAAGTACTTACCCTCAGCGAGCACTTACCTCAGCAAGTACTTACCCTCAGCGAGCACCTACCTTCAGTAAGCACCAACCCTCAGAGAGCACTTACTTTAGCAAGTACTTACCCTCAGCGAGTACCTACCTTCAGAGAGCACTTACCTCAGCAAGTACTTACCCTCAGCGAGCACCAACCCTCAGAGAGCACTTACCTCAGCAAGTACTTACCCTCAGCGAGCACCTAACTTCAGAGAGCACTTACCTCAGCAAGTACTTACTCTCAGCAAGCACCTAACTTCAGCAAGCACCAACCCTCAGCGAGCATTTACCTCAGCAAGTACTTACCCTCAGCGAGTACCAACCCTCAGAGAGCACTTACCTCAGCAAGTACTTACTCTCAGCAAGCACCTAACTTCAGCAAGCACCAACCCTCAGCGAGCATTTACCTCAGCAAGTACTTACCCTCAGTGAGTACCTACCCTCAATGAGCACCTACCACAGTGAGCACTTAACCTCAATGAGCACCAACCCTCAGCGAGCACTTACCTCAGCAAGTACTTATCCTCAGTGGGCACCTACCCTCAGTGAGCACCAACCCTCAGTGAGCACTTACCCTCAGTGAGTACCTACCCTCAGTGAGCACCTATCACAGTGAGAGCACTTAACCTCAGTGAGCACCAACCCTCAGCAAGTACCTACCCTCAGTGGGCACCTACCACAGCGCGCACTTACCTCATCATCCACTTACTCTCAGGGACTAGCTACCCTAAGTGAGCACCTATCCTCAGTGAGCACTTACTCTCAGTGAGCTCCTACACTCATTGAGCATCTACCTCAGCAAGCACTTACCCTCAGTGAGTACTTACTGTGCACTGGCCTTGTGCCAGGGACTATCATAGGCTACAACTCAGTGGTTCTGTCTGATCATTTTTCTTCTGAGGGGCTGTTTCACAATGTTAAGAGCCAATTTTGACTATCCCAACTGGGAGAGGGCTGCTGGTGTTGTCTAATAGGTGGATACCAGGGATGCTATTAAACACAGTGTACAGGACAGGATTCTGCTACCAACAAACGGTTACCTGGGCCAAAGTTTCAGTCATGCTAAGATTAAGAAACCCTGCTCCTTAGAAAGAAATGGTTATGGTAAGAAGATCAAAAAGGTCCCTAGTCACATAAAGGCTGTACTTTAGTGGGAAAGGACAGCTAGTGAACTACTAAACAAATAAATGAACATGACAACTATAGGTGATAGTAAATGTGATGGCATTCAGCAATGTTCATATGGTGACAGGATGGCTGTGTAGTTATAAGAAGAGCCCAGAAAAGGTCTGCAAGAGATCATAGCCTATCTCAATGACGAGATAATGCCAGTTAAACAGTGATCTGGAAGAATAGTCCAGGCAGAGGGGAAAGCAAGTACAAAGGCCCGGAGGGAGGAACAAACCTGGCCTGTCTGGTAAACAACCACGAAAGCTCACACATTGATCGTATGGTGCAGCAGTCTGCAAACGTTTCCTATTAAGGGCAAGAGAATAAAGATTTTAGGCTGTATAAGTCATGTGGTTTCTGTTTCAGCTATGCACTTGGACAGTATGCAAATCAACTTGTGTGGTCATGATCCAAGCAAACGTTACTTACCAAAACAGGAGGTTTTGGTAAATAAATATGTGCCTGGGCAGCGTGATGCACAGGCTGCAGTTGGTGGACTCCTGCTCTAAGGTCTGTAGAATATGTAGAGGAATTTGCATTTTAAAATGCTGCTGGAAATCTGAGAGGCAATTTAAGTAAATGAATGCTATGATCTCAGTTACAGTGAAAAATGATCATATTAGCTATCATATGAATGATGGCTCCTCAGTGAATTAAGAGCCACCCGGCGATTTCTGTGTCCTTGTACATAATTTGTGGCAGTTGCATGTGGTTCCCTTTCATTTACAACACATGCTTTGCATGTCTGTGTCTTTGAACCATTTAAGTTCACATTGTCCCCTGTGCCTGGAATCCACTTTCGCTCCTAGCAAGTGACACAGCCGCATACCTCCTTTTCTCCCAATTTCTTTGCCTTGGAACCATTCCGCTTACATAACATTGAGTCTGTTATGGCCCTTCTTTCAGCCTTGTAGTGATACAGTATTGTTAAGAGCTACCACGAGTGTCGATGATCCACCTGGCACTTTACACAGCTTTCAGTGTATTTTAATCCTTGCACTGACTGTGTAGTGCACACTGGCCCCCTTTTCCAGATGCTACATAGTGTCATTGTCCCTAGGACTACTTAACAACTATGTTCCCACAGATTGTAACCCAGTGTTCACTAGCAGCAAACCGTTAGGGATTCTGCTACAGTTGGGTCTGTTTCCCCAACAAGTCTGTGAGGTCCTTGAAGGTACGGGTTTAATTCCTGTCTGTGCCATGTTTAATTCCTCTCTGTGCCCTATGCCTAGTATAGTGCCTGACAAATAATAAGTATTCTATAAATGTTTATTACATTGGCTTCAAGCATTTTACTATTTGAATGTTACAAATGCACTGTCTAGAAGACCACTAGATGTCACTTGAGATGCACAAATTGGTTAGCATGTAATGTAGCTGAGAAGACATTAAACAGCATCTGGCCATTTTTAACAAAATAAAAATGTGCTTTTCTTTGAGTTATGAATCTGCTCTTAGACATCTGCTTTCAAGCACTTGACCATGACTCCCTTCCCTTCCAGATGTGTACTTGCATTATTTTCCTCCTTTGAGTGTCTTATGACTTTGCTGCAGATTTTCATACTGCTATTTGTCTGTGTTGTCTATAGTGATTAAGTCAGTTAATAGACATTTGAGCACCTGTGTGGTATGTTAGGTACTGAGCTAGACTCAGAATATAGAGATGAATTGAGACAAGGTCTTTACCTCAAGGAGCTCACGGTCTTTTCGGTACACTGTCAGGTAAATGACTAGACTCTATTGTGCTAAGTATTATAATAAAGGGCTTGAAAGTGCTGCCAAAGCATGGAGGAAAAAATAATTCAGCTCACTAATGGGTCCTAGAAAAGTTACTGTGACACTTAACAAATGAGTAGGGAAATGAGGAAGGCACATGAGAGAACACTATGAGCAAAGGCACGGAGGCTCCAAGAGGACCGGGATTTGGGAGAGCCATAGATGAGCATGTAGAAGAGAATGATGGGGAATGAATGTGGAGAAGCAGGTGGACATGAGGGGTGGCCACTAGTTTGCACAGTCTTGAACACCACACAAAGGGCTTTACACTTGACCCTTTGCATTGCAAGCTGCTGTCAGAGTCCTTTGTGAAGGATGTGACCTGGTGAGCTCTGAGCTTTAGCCAACTAACTCTGGGAGTAGTTGGCAGCTGGGAAACCTTATACAACAGACCCTATGAGTCAGAATGATGAGGACCTGCACCAGAGCTGCTGGGAGGGAAGGGAGGAGGGGTACTGAAGAGACCACAGTTCGTGGGGCTCGTGTTAGGGACTGGAAAAGAGTCACAGAACTTCTTAGTGAAGCCAAAGCAGGAATTTAATGCATGTAAAAAGAATTGCGAAGACCCAAGTCTACCCTTTAGCCTATGAAGAAAGTGTAACTGGACCCTTTTCATCCATCATCATAACAGAGTGTTGCCGTGAGAGCTGCAATGCAACTCCCTCCTGGAATTGCATTGTGGGCCAGCCTGGTTTTTGGAACTTCACAGTAACTCTTACTCAGCAACTGGGGTATTTATCGTTGCTCCCCCTGACTCTGCTTAAGAGTGGACTTCTGTTTAGAGAAGAAATGCTGTTTACTAAAACCGGTAAGTGGGATTGCAGGAAAAGACTTATTTGCCCTACTCGCCTTAGAATCCAAGCTGTTGCTAAGGAAAAGTAGTAGGAGCCAAAAACTTTATATCAACAACAGTAGAGAAGCAAGAAGACATTAACCATTCCATGGCTTCTGTGTTGAGGAAAATTGCTGCCTGACAATGTACATATGCAACTAGACTTTTCTTGGCTTCAGAATTTCATTTGCTCTTTGTGTTTTCTTTGTAGGGTTGGTGTTGATTCAGACCAAGAACATTTGGTAAATATGCATGTGTGTTGTCCCTGGGGTGTCTGTCGAATGTGCAGTTGTTTAGAAAGAAAACAACCTCCCATAGATTTCACACCACTGTTTAGATCTGTTCTGCCTCTGCTTTTAACTGACTTCACTCCTGGCTTTCCTCTCTACTCTGTAGAGACAGAACCACATTCTAGGCAGTGTGATTATCAAGGGTGACAGTTTTCCTATCTGTGGGCCATCCTATGCTTTTGCCACAGAGGAGAGAAGTCTCTTTAGCACTGTTGGGTTTTTCAAGTGACTGCTCTGGCACAGGGAGCCTTTTTCCACTCTGGTTTGCGCATGAAGACCTGTCTCTGATGTCAGCCCCACTCCAGCTGCTCTTCCTGTGTAACTTTCAAGTTGGATGACCAGCAGCTGCCCTTGAGAGCTGCTGAGATGCTTTTGAATCTTAAACCAGCCCTCCCTGCCTGTTCAGGGGAGTGTACTTTCTTACCCTGTTCCTCAGCCTTGGCCACGTTTCCTTGCTTCCTTCCTTCCCTGTGTTAGTTTCTCGTTGTTCGTATGAACTCCAGCCTGTTGGACTGAGCACAGTGTAACTGGTTGCCCTCTCTAGACTGACCATCCTTTTCTGGTATTTTCCATCCACTTTTTAGTGGTTTCTGAGCACCACCGAATACGTGATATTGTGCTACATGTTAGATCAGAAATCACAGAAATTAGGTTTTTGAAGGCGGAAAGCATCTCTTCAAAACACAATTCTTGTTCTTGTCTAAAACAAACCCTGGTATATTTTTCTACAGGGTGTGGTTAACAAAAAAATTTTATCTCATTCATTTCCTAAATGCTAATTTTGTTAGCTGTTGAGTAATGAGTGTATGTGTGCATGTGCGATACCAAGTATTTGCCTTTTGTGGTCATAACCTTAAAGTAAAATATCATGGCCTTGAAATGCTTGGATAAACCAGGCAGGATAGGTTCCCATCATGCCAAGCTGCTAGGGTGGTGTCCAAGGGACAACAGTTCCTCAGTTCCTCCACCTTGTCTCAAAACAAGAATAAAGTTATCATCAGCTCCTGTGACAAATATCTAATCACTCTTTGCTTAAGTCTCTACCAGCTGTGGCACCTCTGTTACCACAGAGGAGAAACAAGAGTTGGAGTGACAGGGAGAGAACCAAGTAGATGACTGCCAGTTGTGATACATAAAATTTTTTTTTCTGCTTGCCTTCAAAACTCTAGTCATCTTGGATGTATTGCTTACTCAGTAATTTTGAATGCACAGAGGACTATTATAGTAATTATGGAGTGCATAAAAGTTGGGTCTGTAGGCAGTAATGTGAAGAGATGGTGAGACAGATATAGATAAAATGCTCTTCAAGAAGTGAAGACAAAACTAAAATTTATAAATTAAAAATACATCTCAAATTTTAAAAGGTCTGGGGATGTAAATGCTCAGTGTGAAGTCCCTGCGTTCAATCCCCAGTACCACAAAAACAAAAGGAAGACAGCAGGCTGGAGGTGTGACTCAGTGGTAGAAAATATGCTTAGCACACACCTGGCCCTGGCTTCTGTCCCCAGCACCAAAAAATAGAATAAGTGGAGGCGTGCAAACCTAATGATGTGAAAGACAATGTAAAAGGTGTCCTTTGGCTCTTGTAAGCCTCTATAATGTCCTCAAACATTTTTATATACTTGTACATTTTGTGGATGTTTTGATACATATGGAGGCTAGGAAAGAGCTAAAACCCAGAACCTAAACTCTGTTCCTACAATACATTCTGCTCTTAGAATAAAATCTCCTAAACTCTACTCAGAGAGCCATAGTCTATTACCACTGAAAAGGGTGTTGAAGAGTCTCTGCCACTCACATTATATACAAAGAGAAATTCAGACCCAGAAAGGAAAGAGGATTTACCTTAACAAGTTAATGCCAGCATACCAGGACTGGAACCAGATAGCCTAACTGCCCTACTCCTGACCCTGCCATATTTCAAATAAGGGCACAGTTTATACTTTTGGAAGCTATTTTAGAAGATGCCTGCTTACTCTGTTTATTTCTCCTCCTAACCAGTCAGGCTTACCATGGAATTTTCCTACTTGTTTTCAATTTGCTGAAGTGTTAATAACATAGTAGTAACTTTGGAATTACCTTGAGACCCTTAACTCACAAACAAAAGCGGTTGATCTGATGTTTTCTTTTTAAGGTGCTCTTGTGTTGAAGGTATAACTCTTTGGGATTTGGGGGCTGAATTATCCCACATTGTCTTTTGAATGACACTAACAAATTACTAAACCTTCTGAGTAATAAAGATGTTTAGAAGAACACTAATTTCTTACTTCTGCAATATACAAGCTATTAAATTTCAATGGGAGCATTTTTACATAGGCTCTTTCTGATTCTACAAAGGAATGACTCTGAGAAACATATTCATATCTTTGTATGTATATTGATTTGTGTATTCTATACCTGCAGGGTATTCCTGAAAATGAAAGGAGAACTACTAAAGCAGAGAGTGCTTGGCTTTTCCGAATATGGTACAACTTTGATCATAAGTATCCTTAATTGAGAAAAAATATGATAACACGGACATGGATAGTTACAGTTTAATGTACCAACTGTTTGGTTTTTGTTTGTTTGTTTGTTTGTTTTTGTTTTTGTTTTGGTGCAGGGGATCAAGGCCTGGTGTTGTGCCTGGAAGAGGAATATAAAATGTAATTTTCGTATTCATTTTTTCTATCAGTGTAGTGGAAGAGGAGATTCACATAAATGAAATGAAACACACAAGTGAAACAGGAAAATAGTAGGGAATGATTATTTTAAAGGCTGGCTTTGTGGAGGGAATCAAGAGCTCAAATGACATACTTTCTTTGATATATGTTTAGTCATTGAGCAAACTTACATATTTGTTGTCGTTTGGATAACAAAAACCTTTTAATTCTTGCTGTTCCACTGGGGTGGATGAGAAAAGGCTGCCTTAAGGAAAAGCATTGTAACACTGCAAGACTGTTAGATGCCACAATAGCCAGGGATATGCATCTTCCCTGGCCTTTCCTAAGGGCGGGAGACTTTCCTTTCCTCTCCATTCAGAATGCCACAAATAGCTAATGTTTTCGTTGATGACCTAATTTCCTTCTTGTCCTGTTGTATGTCATCTTCATAGCTATACTTTGAATAGTAGTGATTTTTCAATAATGAATCAAAGTGTGTTTTAGGTTCCATTTAAGCAAATCTGGGGTAACTATGTAAACACATTTTTCTTTACTTTCAACTTTCTGATCAAAGCCTTGTATGTTTGAGAAAAATGCACTAAACACTTATGATTAGAAGTAATTGCCAGGCGTGGTGGTGCACACCTATAATCTCAGCAGTCAGGAGGCTGAGGCAGGGGAAGCATTGCAAGTTCAAGACCAGTCTGGGCTACAAAGTGAGCTCAAGGCCAGCCTGAAGTGCATGGTGAGATCCTATCTCAAAAAGACAAAGTAACTTCTTGTAATAGTCTATTTACTAGATTTTTGCATTTATTGCATGTACTTCAAAATCAAATTACTATACGGAAGCAATAATGCAAGTGTATCTAGTATTGAGACTCCTATTAGGGAAAAAGATCCTAGCTCTTTAAAACTATTTAAAGTTTATATCATTGCTTTTGGCTCCATTTTCAGCATTTTGGACATAAGCCATTCCCATATCTTTAAAAGTGATTTAAACAAAATTTCTTGTTATTTTCTGTCTAAAATATTTTGTACATTTTCTGTATAATATTAAAAACAGTTAAATGATCCTAATGTAGAAAAAAGAATAGAGTAATAGCTTATTTTATGTATGTTTTTATACAAGTAAATATCTAGAGTTATTTGACTCAATCCTGCCCTATGAAGTACTGTTCGACTAAGACCTGGTCATTATAACAAATGTGCTGGTAGAATGAGTTGATCCAGTAGTATACAGTGGACTGTTTTAATTCTTATGTATTTATTTAAGCATGTTTTATAGCCAAAGATATGGTCTGTTTTGGAAAAAGTTCCTAGATCTTGTGTCCAGCTAAGTTCACTTAGGATTTCTAATAGTTTGCAGATTCTTTTTTACTTTCTGTATATATAATCAAACGATCTATGAATAATGTTTTTTTCCTTTACCAATACCTTGTAAAACTTTTTGTCTTGTTACACTGACCGAACCTCTCCAGTGCAATGCTGAATGTAATTGAAAATAATGACATCCTTGTTTTATTCCTGACCCCAGAGAAATGTTTTTTGGCATGGCACCAATAAATGTTATGCTAATTATGGGGTTTGGGGGATGTCTTGTAATAAGTTAAGGATATTCCCCTTTATTTTTAGTTTTCTGAGAGATTTTATCATGAACAGGTACTTAGTATTACCAGAATTTTTCTGTTTCAACTGAGATGATTACTTTTTTCTCCTTCAACCTGGTACTATGCTGATTTATATTGATTGACTGTATATTAAACCATTATTGCTTTGCCTAGTCGTGATGTTATCTTTGGTGTATATTACCTGATTTAATTTTTTAATATTTTGTGCCTAATTTTTTGTGTTGTATTGTCAATTTTTATCTTAATATTCTTGTTACATTTTTATAACAAGATTATTCTGACCTTTATCAAATGAATTGGGAAGTACTCCTTCTTTTTCTGTTTTCTGAAGGAGTTAATTAATATGAGATTGTGTTCTTTCTTCCTTAAGAGCTGGGAAGATTTTATCAGTGAAGCCATCTGGTTTTTGTACAGGAAAGTTTTTAATTTCTTTAATAGATATAGGACTATTTGGATTTTCTTTTCTATTCTTTTATCAAATTATTTGATAAGTTTTTTTAAGGAATTTGTTCTTATAGTATCAAATCCTAAGATGTATGTACTAGCCTCAGTACCACCCCATTCCATAGTGGAGAGAAACGTAGTTATTTCTAAACTCAGTATACTAGTAGGATTCATTCTGGTTTTTTAGTGACTTTGTTTGGCTAGATAAAGTATAAAGTTTGTTTATATAGACTGCTCTAAGTCTGGTTTAGAATTTAGTAATATAAGACTACAGTAATTAAATGTTGTCTTTCTTATTTTTAATTGAGGACAACCTTAGGTTCTGTCCCTTTCTCCCTCAGCCTCTCCCTTTCCCCTTCCCTTTCCTCCTGTTCCTCTCTCTCCCTCTTTCTTGGTGGTTCTGGGGATGAACTCAGGGCACAGTGCATGCTAAGCAAGTGCTCTACCATAGACACCATGGCCCAGGTTCTCAGGTTAGAAGGTAGGGAATATCGTATGTGTGGCTCTGTCCTTATCTTTCTCCTTTTTCTTGTGATTCTCTCTTTTTTCTTCCAAGTATTATGCATTGTCACATAAGTTTTTAATCTATTGAAAAATAGGCAAATACTAAAATGAGAGTATACAGGAGAGGAGCACTTGATAGTTTATTTAAATTTCTTGGGAATTGACTTTCTTTTCCTCCATAGTATAACTTTATAAGAGAAGAATCAACCTGATAGTGAAGTTTCAGGAGGCCTGCTGAACCCTTAAGAAGTGATCAAAAGTTTTTATTACTAGATTCTACTACTGGAGTATTTAATCTCCGCTCTGACCACTGACATCATTATCCTTTACTTCCTCCCTTATTTCCTTCAGTGCCAAATTGAAAGTGACATTGTATTTTTTGGCTTTTAGTAAAGTCGGAAAAGCCATATAATACAGTGGAATGGGCAAATGATTTGAAAGCAAACCACTCTGGGTTAGTGAATCAATCCCCATTTCCATGTGTGACTGAAGCAGGTCTGTGACCTCTCTGAGCCTCATTGTCCCCAGTTGTGAAATGGAGATGATAATAAGGCCTCCATTTGCTGTCTCATGGCCATCACATGTTGATGAGATGAGCACACACGTGTGAAAGCCCTTTGCCACCAAGACAGTCAGTGCACTGTGAGGGTGACTGTCATCAGTTGAGTCATTCATTCAGATGCAAGAATAAAGGAGCAGTGATGAGTGCAGCTCTTCCTTAACATGGGCACAGCTACCTGAAGCCTCTGCTGACGCACAGCGGACCTCCCCTCACGACCACACTCCCAGCCTGCTGCGGGCCCATTGCCAGGTGCCTGACCAGCCCCCAGGCCTATGAAGTAAGTGCCTTTTATTCACCACCCCAGTTCTTTCACAGATTCCACTTGGCTGCTCTTAGGGGGGCTTTCTGGTTTTGTTTTACTTTGGTTTGGGTTTTGACCTTTGAGGTATAATATCCCAAACAGAGAATTTAAATATATTTTGTTCAACCACCAGAAACTATACTGGAATTAATAAATACGACTTACTGCCTTTGATACATCTGTTGAGAACAGGTGTAGAGTAGACCTAGTACCTCATCTTACTGTAGGTAATTTGAGTAAGTCTATTTCCCTGTTGGTTTTCAACTATTTGTAATATATGGCCTGAGCTCAGCACTAAATGTGTGTGTTTGCATCTGTAGATGAGCATGATTGGTGTTTTATTTGTTTTGGTTTTGTTTTGTGTTGTTTTTGTGGAGTGTTGGGAATGCTACACAGGGCCTCACACATGCTAGGCAAGTGCTTTAGCACTGTGCTAGCTGCCAGCCCCCTGTAAAAATTCTGATGATCTCCTTGCAATAGGGATTTTATTCATACCTTCTAGATGGCAGATGTTAGAGAGTTTATCTGCCTCTCTTCTGTATTGCTAGGAGGCGTGGATCTATCTATCTAGATACTCTATTTAGAGTCTGTATTTTTTTCCATAGCTACCAACCTACGATTGTTAATTTGGTAAATATTTTAACTAGGAAAAAAGTGAAAGATATGCTAACTAGCCACTATTCTAAACTGTAAATATTTTCATTTTTTAAACCTTTGACTCTAAACCAGCCCTTGAGGGATAATCAGGGGAATCGAGAGTCCCAGTGGTTTTGACCACTCAGGTGCAACACTCAGAACCACGAGGAGGATCCATACCCTCTGATTACCTGTCACCCCTTTGTTGCATGTGAGTGCAGGTCCCATAGGACGGGTAGGGCAGGGTGGATGGTGTGGGAGTGGTACCTGGACAGGAGTGGGAGCATGCCTTGAGTCAGTGCACAGTTCTGACTGATCAGGCTAGCGGAGCAGGGGGAACATGCCCGCCTCAGTGTCCAGGCTGTCCTCTCCAGCAGTCCCCATGTCCTCTGGGCCCTGGCAACTTATGTGGCCATACAGAGGGTTCAGCCAGCTCTCCCTCCTTCTGGCAGTGACACTTGACTCTTGGACTCCAGAGGGCCACTTGCTATTACCCAAAGGAAAAACGTGACACAGTACTGTCTGAGCATCCTAGGATGGCTGTGACAGTGTCTCTGGAACTGAAGGGTTCAAATGCCAGCAATCTTGTGTCCAGTTGCAGTTCTCATTGTAGAGGTCTAAGGTGAAGGCACACACAGTATGGGTTCCCTCCAGGCCTCTCTTAGCTTTGGGGGCCTTGCAGGTAGCCCGTGGCATTCTGTGACTTATGGTCACATCATCCCAGTCTCCCCACCCTCGTTTCCACATGTTGTCCTCTATGTGCATATCTGTCTCTGTGTCTAGATTTCCCCCTTTCATGAGGACATCAGTCATACTGGATCAGAGCCCACCTTACTTTCAGGTAGGATCCCATTTCCACACAAGGTCAAATTTATAGGTGCTGAGCTTAGGCCTTCAGCATCTTCCGGGGAGAATGAAATTTTACCCCATAATGGCCATCAAACTTCATTTTTATATCATTTTTGTTATTAATTACTTTTTTAAGTTATAGAACTAATATTCTCAAAGCTAAATCCTTAAAAAGTATGGAATATAAAGTTTGCTTTTCTCTTACATTCCCCAGAGACAGTCTTTGTTAAAGTTTTACAGTGGCTACGTCCTGATATATTTTATCCATATAAACTCATATGTGTATAAATGGCTTATTTTATATGCCATGAGATTGTAGTGTGTGTACTGTCCCACTTCTCGTTTTTTGCAGTTACTGATACATCATAGCAGTACATTAAATCTGTTACCTTCTTTTTCATGCTGATATACCATTCCATCTGTAGCTATGTAAGAAATTTACCTTTTGGTCTCCCATGGACAGACATTTAAATTGTTGCCATTTTTGCTATTACCAGTAATACTGACAGTGATTGTATTTTTTGAATATCCTTTTCCATATAAGTTTACTCAGGGATAAAAGTACTATATGTGGAATGGCTTCTAAAGGTAAAATTGTTGGATCAATTGTTGGAGCACTTTAAAATTTGATTAACACTGACCCAAACTTCAAGCATAATGAAGAGGTTAGAAGTTGATCAAGGGCCTTGCTGAGCTGTGAAGGAGCCACAGAGCCTTGTTATATTACTGCATTGTGGCAGTGGTTAGTCTTACCATTGTAACTAAATTAGGAGAGGATTCTATCTCGTTGGTGGCATGGTTTTATTTTCCAATTTACATTTGTCTTTGAGCATCTAGGGAAATTTCTAGCAGCAGGAAATTTCTGCTAGTGAAGAACATAAAATAAAACTTACCAGCAATGCCATTGTGCAAAGCTAATGTTGAATGTATTTCCCCACTTTCCTGTGCACACATGTACCTTTTTGTTTACCAAAATGACTCTATATTCTTTACTTTTTGCCCTTCTGTAGAACTTTATTAAGTTTACTAGTTTGACCTCAAAGTTTCCACTTAAACCAGAACTTAGGAGCTGGGAGACAAGTATACAGTAAAGATTTAATATATAGATCTCTGTGTGCCAAACCAGGGTAGGTGATTGGATGAGTTCACCTTCAGTCATGTATTATAACTATGCACATGCTGGTCTACCCCTCCTCCTGCCCTGCACACTGGAAGCCCCTTGGGGCAGATTGCTGAGCACAAGAGCAAGTGCTGCTGTAGGGAGAAGGTCAAGGGCACCACTCTCTCAGAGCGCAGGAGGAGGACCGCCTAACCCAGACATGGAAGATAAAGAAAGACTAGAGGAAGTGAGGCATAGGTGCTGGTCATATGATGAGGGTGAGGAGGACAGTGTGTCAAATGGTCCGGTGGTAAAAAACAAACAAAGCCCCAGAGATGGAGGCCACTGGCTAGTATATAGTGGGGGGGGGGCAGTTGGAGTGGGAGAGGCAGGTTGTGGTGGAAGATGAGGCTGAAGGAGCCAAGTCACACTGTGTCTGTTGAATCAAGGTGAGGACTTTACACTCCATCCTGAGGGCCACAGACTTCCACTGAAGAGTTCAGAATAGTGAATCTGCAACAATTCTTCTATCAGAAATAGTTCTTGAATTTCCGAACAATTCTTAACCTTATTTTATTTGTGTTTAGAACCAGGAGCAATTGAAAGATGATGACTCTGATCTGATTCTGAACGATGGAGATATCAGTTTGACATACGGAGATTCTACTGTGAACACCGAGTCAGCATCGTCCAGCGCCCCAAGGAGGTTTATGGGCAATAACTCTGAAGACCCCTTGGATCGAGAGCTGGCATTTGGAGACCATGAACTGGTCATCCGAGGGACGCGCCTGGTTCTTCCTATGGATGATTCCGAACCTGCATTAAATTCGCTAGATGATACAAGACACAGCCCAGCCTAAGCTTACTAATACGTAGTGATTTGTATAATTTGCACATGTGATCGTGAAGAAATTTGTACTACCTAAAAAGTCCTAGTGCATGTCTCTGAATGTGTAAGCTATATAAATGCTATTTATATGGCATAGAAAGAATATAAATATCCTGTACAAGGCAGACTGTGAGCAAACAATTCTTTTAAGTTTTGATGGCTGCACTATGTAGGCTGGATCTGTTTTAGAAAGTTACTTTCACAGTGATGTTGTGTGTTCTGTTAGTTTTATGTCTCAGTTAAAGTATAAAAAGTGACAGATTTACTCTTTCTTATATTTACCTGACACTTATCCAGAGTACCGAGTTCTTGTGATATGAATTAATTTGTGTGTGTATGTGTGTGTGTGCGTGTGTGTGCACACACGCGTGCCTATGTGTGTGTATATGTGTGTGTGTGTGGTGAGGGAGGGAAGGAGAGGGACGAGGGGGTGTTACTTCCTAGGGAACCCAGGGAGGAGAGCTTCCTTTGTCGGGAAACTTCTGTTGATTGCTGCTGCCTTTGTCGTGACCTTTTTCTTTCCCTTTTCTCTGGTGGCCCACTGTGGTGCGAAGAACTGATGGCATTTTGATCTTTCCCACTCAGGTTGGGGAGTGTAGTGCAGGGGCCTTTTCCCAACTTGCTATGAAAGAACAGATTCATTGACCACCATACATTACTGTTCTACAAGCAGGCTGCAAATGACCTCCAAGACCGTACTACTTTGCTTCCAGGCCAAGACTGTAGGAGTTGCATCCAGCTGGCTTTGCCAAAGTACAGGTGTATATAGTTCAGGGCATTTGATTTACTTTTGCAGGGACTTGAGCAGGTGGAGAGGGAGCAGAGGGCAAGAAAGGAGTGAAGAGGATGTGATGTCGGAGGTCTCTCTTCCCAAATGTGTAAATATGCCAGATAAGTTTAAATAAGAAATCTAATTGCTGCTTAATTTTTGATTGTGTACGTTATCTGTATAGCAAGCCTTGTTGTCAGAAGTTTTTATAACGATTTAAATTGCTGCTCTTTAGCAGTCAAACAGGAGCAAAATGTAAAATTTTTAAACTTACTGTGTCATATATTGTCATTTGTTAGTTTGTAGTAGATGTGAAAAGTTAATTTATGAATCCGTGAAAATCCCATACTACACCAAAGGCAGTCATAAGAAAAATTTGCCCTGGAGCATTTATGGTAAGGTGGCTCCTTTGTGTGCACTGGGTATTATTGTCTTCATTGTCATGTTATTTTTAACATTAAATTCCTAAGCTGCCATGTGAGTTTTTATTTTTACAGTCTTCAAGGAAGAGCACAGAAAAATTTTGTGTTTCATATTCATAGTATGCAAGTGGATTCTATTTTGTAATGCTGAAAATACCTTTGTAATGCTGAAAAGTGCATTGAACACTTGGAAGAGAAATACTTTTTGATGTTGATACTGTTCATGACTCAGAAGAACAATTATACACCCTGTGAATTTTTTTCCCTCAGGTCTGTGTAGCATTGCCTTAAATCTTATCCAATTAGAAAATCACTTTATTTAATGTGATGTTCAAATTATTCACCAAAAGATCCTTCCAAACAAAACAAATACTTGTTCTCCAAAAGAGTTCTGTGCTAAAAAACACTCCTTGAGATTTTAAGGGAATTTTCATGTTGTACCCGTTAGTGGCAGCCTTGACTGTTGGCATAGCCATTTGTTATGTAGTGGTAGTGACTTTCCTGCTATGCAGGACTCCCTCCTGTGAAGTGTACGTTTTATATGATGTGTGCCTCTTCATGCAGTAAATAATTTCTTGTTAATGTATGTTTGAGGGTCTTTGAATGTCAGCGTTATTTACCCACAGGGTTATTCAAGTCGTAAAAGGTTAAACAATAATTTAACAACTACCTTTTTTATTCTGTCAGGTTACTGAGCTCACTTTATGAAAATGGCTGTAAATACTTCGCATGACAAATTCTGTAACTTGTCTGTTTCAGCATGCATTAGGAAAACTGATAACGCTTGAGTCCACTAAATCTTCCTTCAGTACTTTATCAAAGGGGAACCAAGCCAGCTGTGCATATATCAGCATCTGGAAGATTCTCTTTGCCTCAAATCAATGTACACAACTCCGTGCAAAGAAGAGTAAAACCATCTCTGCTCAGACACCTATCAGATCAAGACACCTGAATGAACTTTGATGAAGTACAGCCTGAGTTACCATCATGCACAAGTAGAACTGCTCTTGGACCTGTTTTCTGTTTGCAGAACCTCCATGTTTGATTGACTTGAATGTTGCATCTTTTAAGGTTATTTTTAAGGTTTCTTGGCATTTATCCTAGTTGTCTGTGTTTGGCAATGTGCTGTTGAAGTAATAGACTTTTAATTTTTATGTATTTTTTTGTTTTCCCTTGGAGTACTTGGACAGATGTTATAGGGGGTTCTTTTAGGAAAAGCTGTTATTAAAATTACAGCCTTGCAAATAACCACTCACTGTATTGAGACACAGCTTATTCTAGACAGACATAAAAAGCACTGACTTCATTTATTTTTCTACCTGTACACCTACCTACTGGAAAAGGGGGGAAGGCTGATGTTTTAAAAAGAAACAAAAACCTCACAGAAATTGCCTTATGAAGTGGCAAAGTTTTGCTGCTTATAGGCAAGGTTGGATATATTTGCTTATGGTCAAAATTGGACCATTTAAGAAATACAGGTGAAAGCAGTCAAATTGTGTTAGGGATTTGTAGCCAGTTAGCTCAGAAGCAGAGAATGTTGTGAACATATTAATTCCATTATATGCTCAAGTTGGTTCTGTATCCAGTTTGGGAAACAGTTTCAAGTGTGCTTGAAAGCAAACATGATGACACAAATAGTCCTTCCTCTGAGTTAAAGATACATCTCCCTTTTTGTGCATGAGATGTTTTGTAGTTTAATTTGGTGACAGGAGCTTTGTCTGGTTAGTGGCACCAGCTACTCTCTCTGTTCAGTTTTGTCACCATCTACTCCAGCATCCTTGCTCATGACCCAGTGAGAGCCACAGGTGGGAGCTTGTATGCAACAGGCTCTTTGCTTGAACTAACTCAAATTTTCTCATGCAACACAGAAAGCCCTACCTTAAAGTTGAGCGAATGTGTTAGGTAACCTGACACAGCACTGGAATGGAAGTAAGTGAAAGTATAGTTGTTTTGACTTTTACCGGAAGGCTCTTGATAAGAAGTACACCATCAAGATGATGCAAGATGAGGCTTGAAAATGAATTGGAAATGATAACAATAGTTCCCCTTCCTTTGTTTGTTTTTCATTGTTAGGGATTGAACTCAAGTCTTGCACATTGAACTACATCCCTGGGCCCCTTTTTTATTTTGGGACAGGGTCATGCTAAATTGCCTAGGCTGGGCACGAATTTGTGATCCTCTTACCTCAGCCTCTCAGAATGCTGGGATTATAGGCGTGTACCACTACACCAAGCTTTTCTTCCCATTTTTGAGCCTCTCTTTTAAGTACAGGCTATGTGTATATAAGGTATTTTTTAATCTACATTTTAATTCAGTTTTAACCATCCATGAGAGTACATTCTATTCTGTTTTTTTTTGTGTGTGTGTGCCAGGGATTGAACTCACGACCTCGCGCTTGCCAAGCAGGCGCTTATGCCACTGAGCTAAATCCCCAGCCCTTCTATTCTGCTTTCACAGGAAAAATTGAGGTTCAGAGATACATACTGTCATATGTCTAATTAGTCACAGAGGTAAGACTCAAATCCAGTCTGAATTCGAAGTCCAGATTCTTATTTTTATTTATTTATTTTTTACCCCCAGTACTAAGGGTTGAACCCAGGGCCTTTGCACCGAGCTACATCCAAGCCTTTTGTTTTATATTCTGAGATGGGATCTCACTAAGTCACTAAGTTGCCAAGGCTGTACTCAAACTTGCAGTCCGTCTGTCTTAGTCTCCCAGGGTATGGGATTACAAGTGGGAGCCACCATGCCCACCCAGAGCCCTAATTCTCATTACTCTGTTAGCTCCACAGGCAGGTTCCACACTCAGTAATCTATGTTGAGAATAAGCAGAACAGTGAAGAGAATTTCAGACTTCAAGCCTGCTGCCTATCACCTGCTTGTCATCAGGACAGGGTAGGGCAGGGAGTCTCAGCTCCATCCCTCCATTTGGTACCTTGTTGGTTGCAGGACATGAGTTCCTCTGGTTAAGAGGATTCTCCTGTTCCTAGCCAAATGCCTGCCTGTGTCTGATCTGGTCCATGGGTAAGGAAACGTGGCTAACAGCATTCCTTCACGTTCTACCTCCCAACCTTTCCACTGACAGGGCCATCTATGGCAGAGTTTACAATCATGAACAGTAGATTTATATCCACATCATTTAGTGAAAAACCCTAGACTTTGGAGTTTCCAGGCTCTGCTACTTGCTTTGTGTAACACTGGCCAGTGACTTGACTTCAACCTCTTGGTTTAAGCCCATCCAAAAGATACCTGAGAACTTACTTTTTGTTAACACACAGTGCAGATAGCAGCAAACAACTGAACAACAGTCCTGGCTATCTGGAAGGGTATTCTTCGGAAGCATGGATAGGTATTTCATGGAGTTCTTGGGAATCCTTCAGGCGAGAAGGACCAATTTTCTTCTAGTAGGGAAATACTAGTCTTAAGTAATCAAATAACCGCCAATACAATAGTTGTAAGTCCTTTGATGGAAAAGTATAGGGCGCTATGAGGGTTCTATAATCTGGTGGTACAGGAACTGAAGGTGATTTTCCTGATAAAGTGATATTTAAACTTAGATCTTAAGATGAAGTAAAGAGAAGTGAGGATGAGGGGCATTGGGAGCAGAGTGGATAGTGACCTATAGTTAAATGTCCCACACAAAAGTCCTTCAGTCAGGTTGAGCGACAGAAACACATGTACTGTGCTATATACATAAATGAGTAAAACAGATGTGTGACTACACTCATAGCATCTAAATACTAGTATGGAAGACAGTAATTAGGAAGCTATGCACATAATGAGGAGTATCCTGAACAAAATCCGCGCCCTGCAGTTTCCTCCCCATCCCCCAGTCATGCTGGGTCACCAAGAGGGCAAGTCTACCTCTTCATGTAGCTGCCTTCTGGCATTTGAGAAGAGAAGCTGGTGTGTCTCTCTCAGTCTTTCTGTCCCCAGGATAAACAATCTCATTCCCTCTCTGTCCTCCAAACAGCCTTGCCAGAACTCCAGTCTTCTACATACATCTCTCAATATGTGGAGACCAGTCTGTCTTGGTTTCCTAGCTGCACCACACCCTCATTTTGCAGTCATCACAGAAATGTAGGCCAGCACACTGCCCTAGAGGGGAGGGAGGGGAGGGGAGAGGAGGAAGAAGAAGGGAGGGTAGGGGAGAGGAAGAAGGAGAAGAAAAAGAAGAAGGGGAGGGGAGAGGAGAGTAGTGCAAATGGGGTGAAAATGAGGATACATTCCAAATGGGAGCTGTGACAGTGGGTAACGGGCATGAGTTGGGGCAGGTTTGGAGGTGGCAATCAAGAGTCCTTGCTTAAGGGAGCCCATTGAAACCAAGCCTTGAAAGAGTCAGCTGCTGGGCAGAAAATAGAAGAGCATGAAAAGTTCTGGTTCAGGGTTACAAGCTCAATGAATGCTGGTTGACAAGGGCAGAAATGTCCTCCTGACCCTGATTCATCCGGAGTTTGAAGGCCAGCATACCAGAATGGGAGAATCAATAGACATCGTAGCCCTGCCTGCCACTAGACATTTTTAGGAAGCCAGCTAAATTTTTCTGTGCCTGCTTCTTCCTTTATAAAAATGATGACAGTTCATGGATTTGGTAAACCATTTATTGAACTGTTATGTGCCAGGCACTGTGGTAGGTACTGTGTTACGATTCCAGCCCAAGTAGCTTCCAAGCCTGTTAAGAGATCAGATGATGTGATATACATTGAAATATTCTGCCTGGGATTCAGAAGACTTTTGAAACCAAGGTTGAGTGTTCCGTATGGTTTTGCTGATGAGGTGCTATTTGAGTAAAATGTGGAAAACTGCAGACTGTTCAGCTCCCTTGGACTGCTTTCCTTCAGAATCTTCAGTTCAGCAAACTGGAGGCATCCCAAGTGGTTGTCACAGTGAAGATGGTACTTAAAATTGGCTTAGCTGAAGCTGTCATGGTGGAGCCTGAATTTCATGAGACCTGAAATTTCTGGCCAATTCTGCCAAGGGAAAGAACTGTCCTTTACTGTGAACCCTTGTTGTACTCGCAGCTGGGGGGTGTCCTGTTTTCTGTGTCCTGGGTCTGCCTCTTTTCTACTTGGTGCTACACAGTAGGCACTGGGTCATACCACAGAGACATAGTTATTTTGTTGTGCAAGTTATTTCTTTTGCAGTGATGGGAAAATGTATCAAAAGCTCTGTGAGCACTTCTCGGAAACAAGGTTTAATTGCTCCAGATTTGTTGGAACTGAAGTGGTTCACTGTGTGTTTCAAATAGTAATCCTAGAAAAATTGCTTGAGAAGGGTTTAATTCTTGGTTGCTTTGGGAGTCACGAGGCTTTATTGCATGATTTTGTTTTATTGTTCATTTGAATTTCCTATACAGCTGTGTTCCCATGTGGACTGAGCAGAAAGCATATGAGGTGTTTGTTCGTCTGAAAAATCTGGAAGACTTCTATCTCAGATAATGGAAACTGCCTGTTTTTTTCCATCTCAGATCTGGTTTAGTGTGAGAAAGGAAGGTAATAGCAATTGGACCACCCGATTATGCTACAAAATTGGTTCTTTAACACTTTCTCAAAACTCAACAAAGTCTCATTTTCTAAGATGAACCAGGAGATTGATACTTAAAATATTTCTGTCAACTATTATTTTATTTACTGACTTCCAGTCAATAGGCACCGAACCCCTCACCTGGGCTGACCCCTGGGCCAGCCACTGGGGACAGGGAGGTGACTGAATCATGATTACAATTTAAGGAGAATGCAGCTGGCTACCACGTTTCCTTGAAAATAATACCAAGTCAGAAAAATAAGTTCTAGTATGATTTTAAAAAAGACATCTGCTGAAAATGAGACCTATTTTATCTTTTGGAGCAAAGCTTACTAAGTTTTATGAATTTAATAAGCCATAGGGCTCATTTTTTCAGGGGATTTCTGAATTGTAAGAAGTTGTAAAACATTACAATTGTGTGAGCAGCATTAGAATGGGGTTGTTATATGGAATTCAGTTCCCTCACTTTGCTGCCCATGGTAGGCAGAACATGGTCCTCTAATAATGCCTACCCTTTAGTCCCTGGAACTTATGAATATGTTAGCTTACATGGCAAAGAGAATTCAGGAAGACTGCTAATTAGGTGATCTCAAAATGGGGAGTGTGTCCTAATCATCCAGATGGACCCAATCTAATCACGCAGGCCTTTAAAACTGGAGACCCTTTCTTAGCTGCAGTCAGAGAAGAGAGGTGACAGCAGAAGCAAAGTGAGAGAAATGCAACAGTGATGGGTTTTAAGCCCGCTAGAAGCTGGAAAAAGCAATGAATGGATTCAGCCCTAGATCCTCCAAAAGGAATGTAGCTCTGAAGATACATATCTTTGCCCCTTGGAGATCCTTGTCAGACTTTTGTTCTACAGAGTTGTCAGATGACAAGTAGACATTGTTTCAAGTCACTAAGTTTGTGGTAATTTGTTATAACAGCAATAGAAAATGAATGTGCTGCCTTTGAGGGAAAGAGTCCTGGTTCTGTTACCATGGAGTCTTCCAAAAAAAAGAGTATACATCAAGAAAAGAAAAACTTGCATAAATATTTTTATATTAAATTTACTGAGATGCCATGAGATTCATACAAGTTACCTTTGGCCTCTACAATTTCAAGAGGTGCTCAAAGTGGTAGCCATTAGTTTCCAGACATTTATTAGTATGGCAAACTGCTGAAGTGTGTATACATTCAGAGTGAATGTCTGTTTTGCACCAGGCACTGTGTATGGTGCCTTGCAAATAGAATCAAGAAAGTTCCACTGTTCCCAGCCTGGTGGGGGAGACTAGCAAGTATACAGACCACTTTGGTGAGCACCATGATGTGGTAGGTGCTATGATGGAGAAAAGTCCAGGCTAGGGAAAGTTGGGGAGGCTAGAGGGGTGTGGCTCTTTCTCCTCTTTGTAGCTTTAATTAGCACATACATTCATCACTGGTGTAAGGGGTTTTTCCAGGCTGCCACCATGCACATTACATTACTAGGGAGTGGTGATGCATGAGAGAAACGATTAGATCTGAGTTTTAGAAAGATTGCTCTCATTACAGCTGCATGGAAAGAATGGATTATTTGTATAGGGGTAAGAGTGAATACCAAAATGATGGGTAGAAAACATGGCCAAGTGAGGTGTGGTGACCTAGAGAAATGTCAGTGGAGACAAACAGGAGGGAATATTTAGTAGGTAGCCTCAACAGGACTTGGAGACTGAATGTAGGGAATGACAGTGGAGCTGAGGTTTCCTGTGATTCTCAGCAGTCTGGATTGGGCAAGCAGGTGAAACTATAATTTTAGAAAATGCTGTTAATACCAAGAGGTTAAGAGACATAGTGGCAAAAACACAAATCTAAATTTGCTTCTATGCTAGACACACACAAATACCACATATTCTCAGTCATCTGTAGAACCTAAAAAATCTGATCTCAAAGTAGAAGAGACTAGAATAGTAATTGCTAGAGGCCAGGAAGGGGAGGGAGAAATGAGCAAAAGGGAGGTTGGCTAACAGGTACCAAAACACAGTTAGATGGGAAGAACAAGTGCTTGTACTCCACAGCACAACAGGAGGACTGTAGTTTGCCTATTACATATTCTGTGAAGATCTAGAAAAGAGGAACTTGATGGCTCTGATACAAAGAAATGACACAGAGACAGAAATGCTAATTACCCTGATTTGGTCAGTGTACATTATATACATGCAATGAAATATTTCACCTATGTCATATAAACATGTACAATTATCATGTTAATTACATTTAAATTTTTACGATAAAATTTCATCATAAAATAATAACAAATGGTCATTATACTGTGTATCATTATCTTCAAAGTAGTAACTCAGACCACAAAACATAAACCAAAAGATTCTTACAAAGAAGAAGCAAACATAACAACACAAATCTTTATTTTCAATGAACTAAGATAATCTGATAGTATAAATGTAACTGAGAAATATGGATAGATAGATATAGATATATGTTTTTTTAACAATGGAATTTGTAATTTGGGGAAATACTTGAACTTCTATTTCTTATTTATCTCATATATAATGTGTTTCTCATATAAGAGAAATTACATGGATTTAAGCTTCTGTGTCTGACTTATTTCATTTAACATATATTCTTGATTGCATCCATGTACCTATGAATGTCTCAAGTTTATCTTCCTTTAATGCAGCATAGTACTCCATTTTATATATATACCACATTTTCCTTATTCATTCATCTAGGCTGTTTCATATATCTATTATAAATTGTGCTGCTACAAACATGTATGTGTGTAATTGTGTAATATGATGATTTTAACTCTTTTGGGGAGATACCTAGAAGGGAGATAGTTTTGTCAAATGGAGTTTCTAGTTTTAGTGTTTTGAGGAAACTTCATTTTGGTTTCCATAGTGGTTGTACTAGTTTACATTCCCACTAACATTGAAATAGAGTTCCTTCCTCCTCATACCCTCACAGCATGTGTTATTAGATTTTTTTGATGATAGCCATTCTTTCTGGGGTAAGATGGCATCTCAGTGTAGTTTTAATTTCCATTTGTCTAATGACTGGCAATGTTGAACACTTTTTCATGTATTTATTGACCATTTGTATTTCTTCCTTTAAGAAATGTCTACTCATTATGGTTGCCAATTTTGTGTTTGAGCTTTTTATTTTGGAAATCTAACTTTTTTTAACTATTTGTATATTCTTCTGTCTGTGAAAAAGATGGCAAAAATTTTTCCTCTTTTGTAGATGTCTCTTCACTGTTGATTGTTTCCTTTGCTATGCAGAAGCTTTTAATTTAATATGATCCCATTTGTTGATTCCTGGTGTTATCTCTTGTGCCATTGGGGTTCTGTTCAGAAAGTCCTGTCTTTAAGAGTTGTAGCTAGTTTATCTTCCAGTTAATTGTTTCCATTTTAACATCTAGATATTTGATACATTTTGATTTTAGTTATTATATGGTGAGATATATGGGGCTAGACTCAATCTTTTGCATGTGGATATCCAATTTTCCCAGGACCATTTATTAAAGAGTCTATCTTTCCTCCGCTGTATGTTTTCAGTTCCTTTGTCAAAGATCAAATAGCTGAATATGCCTAGGAGTGTTTGTGCTTCTTTTACTCTGTTCCATTTAGCCATATGCCTGTTTTTGTGCTAGTACCATGCTGTTTTAATCATTGTAGCTTTATAATGTAAATTGAAGTCTAGGGTTGTGATGTCACCTGCTTTACTTTTGGCAGGACTGTATTTGCCATTCTAGGTCTCTTCTGGTTCCATATAAATTTTAGGATTATTTTTTCTAACTTTAAAGAAAGGACACTGGTATTTTGATTGGAGTTGCATTAAATCTGTGTATCAGTTTTTTGACTATAGCTATTTTTATTATGTTGGTTCTGCCTAACCAGGAACAGGGGGGTATTTTTCCATTTTCTGATGTCCTCAATTTCCTTTTTCAGTCTGAAGTAATTTTCATTATATAAGTCTTTCACCTCCATAACTAGGTTAATATTTAATTATTAAAGTATTTGAATGGCATTGCTTTCCTCATTTCTTTTCAGTGAGTTCATTATTAGTGTATTGGAATGTGATTGATGTGATGAATTATATTTATTGATTTACACGTATTGAGCTATCCTTACATCCCTGGGTTGAGGCCTAGTTAGTCAGGGTGTATGATCTTTTTGATGATTTGTCACATTGTTTGCCAGTACTTTGTTGAGTATTTTTGTATCTATGTTCATTAGAGAACTTGGCCTATAGTTACATTTTTTTATTGGACTCTTGTCTGGTTTTGGGATCATGATAATGTTAGCTTCTAAGAATCATTTTGAAAGTGCTCCTTCCTTCTTAGTTTCTTTAAAAATTTGAGGAGTGTTAGTATTAGAGCTTCCCTGAAGTTCTTGTAGTATTGGTTGTGAATCCATTAGTTCCTGGGCTTTTCTTACTTGGAAGCTTTTTCAGATTATTTTTTCTTTTTTTTTTAAATTTCTGCTTCAATTTCATTGCCAATCCTTGGGTTGATCAAGATTGTTAAGCTTTTTTGGTTCAATGTTGGAAATTCATATATATTTAGTAATCTTTCTGTTTCTTCTGAGTTCTCTAATTGTTTGGCATATGTTTGTGGATTAGTTGCTAATAATTTTCTGGATTTCAGCAGTGTCCACTGTGATTTCACCTTTTTCATTTCTAAATACATTAATTTTTGTCTGTTCTTTCTTTTTTTTGGTGAGATTGGCTAAGGATTTTTCTGTCTTATTTATTCTTTCAAAAAACCAGCTCCTTGACTCATTGATTCTTTTTTTTTTTTGTACCAGGGATTGAACTTACTACCTCATGCATACCAGGCAAGTGCTTATGCCACTGAGTTAAACTCCTGGCCCTATTCGTTGATTCTTTATATTGATTTTTTTTTTAGTCTCCATTTTGCTAATTTCTGTTCTGATCTTTATCATTTCCTTCTTTATACAAGTTCTGGGTTTGGTTTGTTCTTGTTTTTTTAAGATATTATGATGTATCATTAGGTTAATTTTTTTGTGCTGGGGATGGAACTCATGACCTCACACTTGTCAGACAGGCGCTTGTGCTGCTGAGTTAAATCCCCAACCCACATCATTAGGTTATTTCCTTGGCATTGTTCTATTTTTTCTAATGTGAGCATTCACCCCTATCAACTTCCCTCATAGGACTGCTTTTACTGTGTCCCATAAATTCTGATATATTGTACTGGCATCATTTAATTCTCAGAACTGTCTTATTTCTTCCTTAATTTCCACTGTGACTTATTGACTATTCAAGAGTGTGTTGTTTAACTTCCATATGTTTGCCTAGGCTCTATGATTTCTTTTGCTATTGATTTCTACTTTTATTGCACCATTTTGATAATATACATGGCAAAGTTTCAATTATTTTACATTTGCTTCAGGACAGTTTATTAGTTAGTATGTGATCTATTTGGAGAAAGTACCAAATGTGGCTGAAAATAATGTGTATTCTGTTGTTATTGGGTGGAACACTCCGTATATATCTTTTCTTTGATAGTTTGGTTTAACCCTGATAATTCTTTGGTTTTTTTTTGTTTTTTAAACCTATTTGTGATAATGTGGTATTGAGACCTCCTACTATAAATTGATGTTTATCTGATCTTTTGTATTCTTCAGAGCTTGTATTTTGCAATTTGATGCACCATGGTTTGGCGCATATATGTTTGTAATCGTTATCTTTTCCTGTTGAATATTTCTTTTAATATGTAATGTCCTTCTTTGCCTCTTTCAGTCAGCTTTGGCTTAAAATCGTTTGTCTGAAAATAGGATGACTAGTTTTGCTTATTTTCAGATTCCTGTTGTGTGGATTATTGTTTTAGATCTTTTGTTCTCTAGTATATGAATTTCTTTTGGCATTAAGTAAGTTTCTTGTATATAGTGTACCACTGGATTTTGTTTCTTGATCCATTCTGCTAATTTTTGTCTTTTGATTGGTGAGTTAAGACTATTGACATTGATATTTATAAGTGATAGATATTTATTTTTTGATACCTATCCTTGTATTTTCTGTTGCTGTTTTGATTTCTTTGCCTTCTACCTAATTACTAGCCCTACCTGATATATTCTTTTTATTGGACATTTTGGCATTGTTACCTTTATTGTTTCCTTCCAGGATATCTGTAAGAATTTTTTGGAGTGTTAGTTTGGTGGTCATGGGTTTCTTTAGGTTTTCTTTATCATGGAAGTATCTTATTTCTCCATAAGTTTTGAAAGACAATTTTGTAGGATAAAGCAGTCTGGGTTAGAATTTGTTTTCTTAAAGAGTTTAAAACATTCATTTCATGCTTTCTTTAATGTTTGTGTTGAGAAATGTTTCTGTTGTAATTCTGATAGGTGTTCCTTTATAGGTGCTTTCCATTAGTAGCCTTTAATATTTTGTTCTCATATTTCTAGTATTATAATTATTATCTGATGTGGAGCATTTTTCTGATCATGACTATATGGGATTCTACCATACTTCACTTAACCATATGTTAATTTCGGTTTCCATATCTGAAAAGTTTTCTGTTATTACTTGTGCAAATGGATTTTTTAAGCCCTTTGCGCTGTTTTCTGTTTTTTTTTCACTAATTCCAATTACAGTGGTACCTCAGTTCATGAACATTTTTGTTTGTGAACAACTTGGTTTGCAAACAGAAGCATTTGGCAAAATTTCTTTGTGAGCATCAGGCGACAAACACAGTCACGGCTGTCTTTCCTTCATGAACACAAATGAAGCTATCTTTTCCAGAATCATGGAACAATTTAAGTTCATGAACTGAGGTATCATTGTACTCTGATATTAGACCTATTCGAGTCATTTGGAAGCTCTTGGATCCATTTTTCATGTTTACTTGTTTTTAAGGTATCTGTCATACACTGATTTTTGATCACAGCCCCATCTTCTAGATCTGACACCCTGTCTTCACATTGGTCACTTCTGCTACCTATATTTTTAGTCATGATTTTAATCTCCTGGATTAGTTTGGAATTACTTATAGGCTCCCATTCTCTTCTATGCTAGGAATTAATGATTTGTGTCTCTTTCTTTAGCTCCATTAGCTGTTTGTTAGTGTCTTTTCTAGACTCACTGATTGCTTATTGCATTACAGTCATTATGTGATTAGTTATAGCTCCTTTAAATTGACCAAGCACCTTATAGAACCTTTTGCCTTCACTAGTTCCCTTTCAGAGCTATTTATATAAGTGTAGCATATGATTTCCTCCCCCTCATTGCCCCCTGTTCCAATTTGAGAGGATTGGAGAATTTTTGGTGGCATTTTATTGCCATTTCATGACTCTGCTGTTTGGTTTTTTTTTTGTTTGTTTGTTTGTTTTTGCTGGTTTGCAAATTCTTTGACCCAGTGCCCTGTTCTTTGGGAGTGAGCCACGGTATTGTTTATGAGCCCTCAGGCAATCGAGGTGTTTCCATAGAGAGAAAATCATTGTAACCTTGTCTGTGGTAGTAAATTCAGTCACAATAGCATCAAATGTCAATCGGATATTGACAAACCATAGGAACCATTCATGAACAGCCCTTTGTCCAAACAAAGAGGACTCTAATTTTAGTGAAGATAGTTAAGCCCCCCTTATATTGACCTATAATAATTCAGAGCACTGATTTCTGCTGAATGTTGTAAGCAGCACCAGAGCTCAAATATACCACTAGGTTAAATACACCTCTAGGTCCTTCTTCAGGACTGAACCCTCTGATGATTACTGTCATCAATCCTGGCCTCCTACAACATAATATAGGCCCTGTGATTTTCCTGTTTTGAGGCCAGTCCTCCCAGGAGATCCCAGACTTTCCCTATTTAGCTGTTACCCTGTCCAAGCACATCTCCCAAGGATGTCTCTCACCCAGTCTCTGTGAAAGTGCATCATTTCGGTCCTACAGTGAGATGCTCTTCCTTGATATTGGTCTCTTCTTCAGTTAAATTGGTCTATTGGAGACCTCAAGTTGGAGAACCCAGGGACTAGTAGCAGGATGCTTGGTTCCAGAGTTCTATGGGTTTCAGAGCAGGTCCCCGGTAGGTCATGGCATTGGCTGGGGTCACAGAGACACTTCCAAAGTCTTCTGGGCTTTGACACAGGTCCCCAGCAGGCCACAGCATCAGTTGGGAGTGGATCAGGCACTTCCCTTTAAAAAAATTATTTCCTAAAAATAAATGTGCTTTACTTAGGTAAAAGAAGGTGGAGTTGAAATGACAGAAGAGCAGAGGGAGAACAGGACAAAGGGTCCCAAACCAAAACATTTGAAAGAACACAAGTTTGACAAACGCCAGGGTTTGTAAGCCAATCTTCCATTATAACATAGCAACATCTGGAACTTTTTGCTGTGGGTGGTGTCTGGGGAAAATAATTGCTTTAACCAAAGTACAATAGATGAAGGAAAAATAAATTGTCTCCTTACAAAAAAATCTGACAGCTTCAGAAATTTTCAGGGAATGATGGGTGGTGTTATTAGAAAACTGAAAAGTGTATCACTCTGGATTTCAGCATTTCCACCAGTGGTCTGGCCAGAAGGATGAAGATATATGTTGTGGGCTCTCTAAAATGCAGTCCTTAGCATTTTCCATGAGGGTCAAGGGCCAAGGAATGAATACTGGATGTGGAAAGGAAGCCACGTCTGGTTGGCCAGACCCTTTCTGATTCTACAGAGATTTTAGTGCAAGCAGAGACAGCTTCACTTTTTCCCTTTTCCCAAAGGCTGCTGCGAGAGTTCCCAGCACGCCCAGCTGAGTAGCCAAAACCATCTGGTGTGCCCTACTCTGACAATGTGCCATTTGCAGGCTAAAATCACTGGTGCCTGAGGTGCAGGCTTGGTAAAAATCTGTGCCAAACAGACAAATGGTAGTGCAAGCTTCTTCAAATATGCCTGAATACCAACATTTTAAAATTGATTTTTGCCTCAATAGAAGGAAATCAGCAAGTGACAGTGTACCTTATAAAAGAAAGAATACAGGCCTATATTAAGATGAAGGAAACATCTGGTTTTTGTTTTCTCAACTTTTATTAATTCATCTGAGGTGTGAGTCACCAGCTCACCCAGCCAATATTTCCAAAATGAAGTCTTCCTTGCCTCCAGATTAGTTGGGAAATGCTACTTCAGAACTACCCTAAAGGAAATCTGATCCTGAGAGTAGTGCCATTTTTAAAACATTCAATGTGGTCCTGATCGGTATTTCCTTAAATTGCTTCTATGTTAAAATATGACCACATTCCTTCCTCAGCAGGATTTCATTTCCCCACCCAGGAACTGGAGGGCTGATGTTCTGATCCTAAATACATGTATTAACCTGGAAGCTCACAAAATATACCCTGATAAAGATATCTTTATCAGGTCACTTTAGTCTTTCCCAGGACAGAGTGGGATTGAATGTAGCTCCAGGGTCAATAAGGAACTAAAAGTTTATTCTTTTTCTCTGCTCAGTGTTTTCTTAAACCAATACCAGTCTTAATCTAGAAAGTGAGCTTTGGAGTAGATACCAAGGAGAGGAGGAAGATTTTTGTTTGCCACCATCTAGGTGAGCTATTCTGCATCCTCACCTACTCCTTTGGATGTCCACTGCTGCATTTCCAAGATGGTTGTCTGGAGTTTGCAGTTGGGTACATTCTAGGACAAAACTGGCTGGTCTATGTAATCATGGAGCCAGCCACTTACTCTCATTACACTGTATTCAATACAGTTGAGCTCTACCCTTTCTGACTCACAGGAAGGGATGTCAGAGGTGGCATTCAAATGTCTACTTCTTATTGGAGACTAACGACTTGATTACTATTCCTCCCTCCCTCTTTCCTTCCTTTAACAGGCCTTGTCTAAATGTCTCCCCACCCTAGGTACTGAAAATCAAAGGCAAATAAGACTGGCTCCTGCCCTCAAGGAATTCACTCTAGTGGAAGAGACAGACCTGTAATTAGATGTAATTGGATATATAGTTTTAGAGCTTAAAATTCTTAGTTTGTAAGTATACTAGACTGGGATGGTTAGCTTTTATTTTCCTGTAGAGAACTTGATGCTATATTTTCCTTATGCCCTTTATCATGATCAATAGTTTAGATGTTAGACAGTTTCTGTCTGTGTTGAACCTACTGCCCACCTTCTTTCCATGACTCTGATAAAATAGAGAACTTTCTCTTGTTTTTAAACTTAAGGGTTAAACAAAAGTGTAGCCTCCGAATCCAGGCCAACTATAAAATGTCTTATGGACAGTGATCCAATTCTCTATTAAATAAAGCACAAAACGGATCTCAAATATTTAAATGACATGACTGAACTTGGAAAATCATGTCCACCCTGGTAATTCAGGAAAGACACTGCCAGCTTCAGGCTCGTTACTCTTAGTCTTTAGGAAATGTCCCTGGTAGTAAACGAAAACCCCAATTTTCATAAAGAACATGATGTCATTGGTGTACCCTTTCCTCTATTCCCTATCAGATTGGCTTTAGATATAACACTGGTAAGAGCAACAGGGTAAATAATCAATTAGTGATATGTTTGAGCCAATGGGAATTATTTTGACAGTTTTTTCTAACCATGCAAGCAGTGTTTCCAATAAAAATTTTTATTAGGTGTTGTCACAGATGTAAATGTTTCATAAAGATATCATTTGAGTTGTAAATCATGCTTGAATTCATTCTAAAGTCACCTCATTAAGTACTAAGGAAAACTATGTCTTTCACATAAATCTCAGTCTTAAGTGATTATAAAAATGGAACAAATAATAAAATACTGAGATCAAGCCTCAGCCTTCTATGGCTGAACTTTAAGAGACTGAAAGGAACATTAAATTTTCCCTTATGTCTTTCTATAATGTTCCTTTCCAGATCATCCTTTTCAAAAGTTTCATTATCTTCCTAGGTCCATCAGATTCTCCAGAGATATTAGAACTGGTGAATTAAACAACCTAATGAATGAAAAAAAAAACAACTTTGGCTTATTGAAGTATGATTGACAAACTATAAATTTTCTCTCTTCTAGTGTACCAGTCTGTGAGTTTTAAAAAATTCATACACAACCACATGGTGGCGCGCTCCTGTAATCCCAGCACTCGGGAAGCTGAGGCAGGCAGATAGATTGTCACAAGTCTGGGACCAACCTGGGCTACAAAGTCAGACCAATGCCAACCTGAACCACATAACAAGAACCTGTCTCAAAAAGACAAAAAAAAACCCATATGCATACAGACATGTAACAGTCACCACAATCAAGACAGGGAACATTTCCATCTTCCCAAAGCATTCCCCATGTCAGTTTGTGAGTTAACCATTTCATTGGCCCCAGGCTTCTGGCAAACACTGACCTGTTTGTTTTCTGTCATCATAGTTTTGCTTTTTACAGACACCCTGGAAGTAAAATCATAGAGCATGTAGCTCTTTGCAGGCTCTTTCACTTTTGAAATTAATAACATTCTTTTTCAGGTAATAAGATAATACATAAGCCTTGTGGGGAATTTAACATATTTAAGAAACAAGGAAACACAAAAACTTTTCCCTACAGTGAACATGGGGGATCAGTGCCTCTTTGACATCCAATTTCGTTTCCTTTGGGTATATACCCAGACATGGGATAGCTGGGTTATATGGAAGTTTTATCTTCAAGTTTCTGAGGGCCCACCGTCCTGTTCACCACAATGGCTGGACTAATTTACTTTCCCACCAACAGTGTGAAATGGTTCTCTTTTCTCCACATCTTCAGCAGCAGTAAACAGAATAGGATTTTAAATGTTTCACATCAAAGAAATGATAAATGCTTGAAGTGACAGATATGCTAATCATCCTGATTTGATTATTAAAAAATATAGCCATGTATCTATCCTAACTCCACACTGTACCCCATGGATTTATACAATTATCACATATCAATTAAAATGATTAAAAATAAAAAATTCTGCCCAGAGGGAACCATTGTTAAAGTCTTGATGAGTTTCAAAGCTTGCTTCAGCAGCACATAAACTAAAACTAATGTGCTTCAGTCTTTTATTTTACTCTGTATGCGCCTGAGCTCATCTATATAGAAACCAAACACAGAAAAGTTTGATCTGTATAGGGTGAATATGTGACAGTGGAAAAAATAGATATAAATGGTGACTTACTAAGAATTTAATGAATGAATGAATGAATGAACCATCCAACAAACAAACCGAGAGCAATCATTTCGTTCTCCAGCCTGGTAAGTGCCAGTCATTCCTTCTTCTTTGCTCTACCATGCGAAAAAGAAGAAACATGTCTTGGGAACATTATTGCAGGGGCCACCACACAGTGGGCAAAGCTTGCTTTCAAATGCCTTGGCATTTCTGACTCATGCCTGTACTGCCTGGCAAGATCGCTAAGGCAGGCCTCACTCATCGCCCTTCAGAGCCAGGCCCATGTGACCTCAAGGAGACACGGAGAGTGCAGAGAAGGTAGCTGGCAAAGAGGGGAGGGAGCAGTCTGCTCAGAGCTGTGGATGGGTGCGCGGACCTGTGGTTACTGTGTGCTTCTTAACAGCAGGCCGGAGAGCATGAGCTCTGCCTGCCCTGCTACGAGGTTGGCAGAGCTGTGTTTAAGAACCAAGGTGAGGGCGAGGAAAGGGAGAAGTAAACAGAGCAGTGACCACTCTTGTTCTCCTCTTTGCTCTTAATCTTTGGCTATTGGCACAGGTAGTCATAACAACAGGAATTATCCCTTGAAACTTCTAACCTGGGCCAGGCATAGGGTTAAGCCCTTCACATGAGCTGTCTTACCGTACCGCCAAGATCACTGCCTGAGCTAAGCATCATTACTGTCCCCTCTCTTACAAGCAAGGAAGAAGCCAAGGATCAGAGAGGTTCAGTGAACACACGAAGCTGCACAGCAACGTAGCACAGTGTCTGAGCTACAGTGAACATCTTATCAACAGTAGCTATTATGGTTAGTGAGAGTGTGATTCATTATAAGCCATGACTGATGACAGTTGGCTCAAAGCAGACCCTGGGCTCCAACACTTGAAGCAGCCTGGGAGATGCAGATTCCCAGAGGTATCCTGGAGCTTACGGGCATCTGTTCAACAGGGTATGAGGACTCTGATTTCTTTTTCTGCTTCTTTAAGACTTGTGAAGGTAGCTCCTTGGGTGGTGAAGAAAATGATGCCTTCCTTGGGTTTGGCTCCTTCTTGGTTCCCACAAATGTCCTTAACATTTTCCATTTTCTGAGCGCTTTTGTGAAACAGCTCTGATGTGGTTGACAGGATTCGCAGTGAGAGCCAAGTCAAGCCTTCCTCTGGAGGAAAGCTGGAAGCCTTTAAGGGTCTTGTCAGTGCTCACACAGCCCACAGCCTCTTGATCCATGTGGCCCAAGGCCGAGGCTTCCTGGCGTCAGCAGCCCAGTACAGTGCACTCACTGATTCCCAGGCCATTTCTTGGGGTGAGAAACCAGCACCCTATAGCCTGCCTTGGACTTGCAGGAACCTTTCCCCTAGGAGAGCTTGGTTGAAGCCTCTGGCCCACCTGTGAGGCTCTCCGTGGCTCAGGGATCGCTGTGTCCTGCTCAAGATAGTTTTCTGCAGCTTTGTTTCCAGGATTGTGGAGAAACTCTGAAACTTAAAATTACCCGTGTGCCAGAAATCCCTACAGTTTCCTTGTGAGGGGTAGATGACCACCATATGCTGTTGATATGAAAACGAATGTCTTCCCCACAGTGCAGTACATGGGCCTGATTTACTGGCTAACCCTTCTTCTACCTTAGCAGCTGGAGCAATGGCTCTCTGGGCGAGGCAGGATGTGTGTGTAGATAGAAATTTGGCTCTCAAAAGCCCCAAACTTTTGTTTGTGCAAGAGCTTCATCATCCAGAGAGGCAGGTGGTGGGCAGGCACACATGCCCCTGTGGGACTGGTTGAAGAAGTCCAGAGAATACAAACAGTTAGTGCTGGAGGATTACCTTCTGCTTCCCTATGCAGACTTTCAGAGAAGTCCCCTCATCCTGATGACCTCCCACCAACATCATGAGCCCTAGAGACTGGGGCAGGGGAGGCTCTCTTTTGTTAAACTTCAAATACATGTGCTCCTCAACTTATGATGGGTTTCCATCCCAGTAAACCTATGGTAAGTTGAAAATGTAGTGAATCAAAAATCCATTAATACACCTAATATACTGAACATGATTGCTCGAGGTAGCCCACCTTGATTGTGCTCAGAACACTTATGTTAGCCTATGGTTTGGTAAAATTATCTAATATAAAGCTTATCTATAGTAATGCATTGAATAACTCATGTAATTCATTGAATATGGCAATGAAAGTGAAAAACACAATTGCTGTACAGGTATGCTTTGCCTGTAAAGTAGAAAAATTGTTAAGCCAAACCAGAATAAGTCAGGGACTTACTGGAGCTATTACTTGGCATGAACAATAGCTATTATCCATTTATTCATTCATCACCAAATTAGTGAGCTCCTACTACATGTCTGAAATTACCATAAAAGTCAGCCCTAACCACTTGCCCCCACTGATGTCCCAAGCAGGACACTGGACCATAACTTAAAAGTTTCTAAGTGAGGAAATCTGAAACTCTGTAGGTTAGGGAACCTGTTAAGCCTGTTATTTGCTGTAATTCAATGATATTTATTAATTAATTTATTCATTCAGCCAACAATTCATGACTGTCTACTATGTGGGAGACAGTGTGCTAAGCAATTGGGGCTTTGAAGAGAGAGAAGTCCAGCTGTAATGATAGAGAATCTCAGATAACAGTAGCAAACATTTATGAGGTGCTTACAATGTGGCATAAGCACCATGTTGAATGCTTCCCATGCCCTTTCTCTTTGAATTCCCATTTAATTGCTGTCAGGGAGGGTCACACAGATGGAGAAACTAAGATGCAGAGGATTTACTGACTTGCTCAAGGCCACTGCTATGATTTGGATATGGTTTGAGTGTGTTTTCCAGTGGTACACGGATTGGGTCCTCAGAGTGGTGTTAACAGGATGTGGGAAATTTAAAAGCCTTCTGTATTTTTGAGCCTGAAGTATAAGATAGAGAGAGTGGTGGGTACTGAGCAGAGGGGCGGGCTAGTGGGGAGCTTTGGGAATAAGTGTCCCAGATTTGAGCTACACTAAACATACATAAACACAAGAAAGGTGATCTTTCTGTTAACTTGCCTTGATAATGCCCCTCGTGTTACTTAATCCAACTGATCTTAACTCAATTTCCTAGGAAGATATAGTATTTCAAAGAAACTGCTGGATCCTTTTCTAGACAAATTTCATGCTTTTGGAAGTGGTTTCCCCCCCCCCAAGTACTTCATACTTTTCTTACAACTTTTCAAAGCACCTACCATATGGTATTGCTCCCATGTGAGAGATTATAGCCCCTTTACTTGTGGGAGGGGGGAGTTGAAATGAAGTCATCTTTCCACCAAAGTGGCAGCTGCAATGAGAGACCTTCTCTGCAGGGCGGCAGGCCAACCATCTGAGCCTGGCCCAGTGAGCCTGCTCATGTGTGCCTATGCCCTCTTAGCTTCCTGTCTCTGCCTTTGCTTTACCACTGCTTCTCATTATGTAAGCACATTTTTGCAAAGACAAGATCTGAGCTTGTGCTGAATAGTTTAGGTGTCAAACATCCTGTTTTCCTGTGAGTAATGTGACCCCACCAGTGACCCATTGCATTTCTGAATGACATCATGGGATTAAACTGAGAATGGTTGAAGAGAAGCGATTATGGGAGCCCAGGGACCTCTGCTTGGCCTTTTATCTTCCAGCAAATTGTTTGGAGATGTTAAGAAAGAAATCTGCAAACAAGTGTCTACTTTACACAAAAGCAAGTGTCAGTACTCTAGGGCCTGAGGACAAAATCTGGTCCATGGAGCAAATCCAGTCCTGGCTGATTTTACAAATAAAGTTTTATTGGTTCACAGCCATGCTCACTTGTTTCAGAATTGTCTCCAGCCACTTTTGCACCATCTGTACAACAGAGTTGAGTTCCCATGACAGGAGCCCATATAGCACATATGTGGTCCTTACACAAAAGGTTGGCTGACCCCTGCACTGAAGCCTCCTACCACCTAGGAAGAGGCATGTGACTGTAGTCGCATCCCATGACTGAGTTCTGCAGCCCATTGCCATCCCTCGCTCCTCAAACACATGGTATGACAAGAAAGCAGAGATTGAATTTTAGAAGCATATCAGAGCTTACATATTTCTTAAATGAGATCAGAACTTGAGCATTTATTAAATGGCTGTTGCCCTTTCAGGAAGGTCCCTTGGGAGACTGCACACTTATTCTGATGCAGCAGCCAGAACACTGGACATCACAAAGCTGCTCTTAAGGGCCAAGCTGAGAAAACCCATTTCACTTTCTCCCTAGATTCACATCTGCTTAGTTGCTGCGGGTCAGTGTTGGTCTACTAATAAGTTCAAATCAAGCACCAAGGATATCCCAAGGAATTGAGCACATGTTCTGAAAGTAATATCTTCTGGGGCAAGGTAGCCTCACGCAGTGAATTGAGAGTCAAAGTTAGCTTTGGAAATATCTTTTGGGATTTTGGTGCATGTTTTCAGCATGTGTGCCATTGTTTTCTTCACAAAATGGAATATTTGGCAGGTGATTCTCTCTCTCTATTTAGAGACTGCTTCCATAATTCAAATGTCTTTATCATCTGCCCTGTAATTATCCATCTCTTTCCAGCTGCTGTCGGATTTTGCTGAAGCTCGGTCTATTGTACCCATTTGGCTAAAAACGGCATGGGCTAAAGGACAAGGAAATCCTTTGTTCACTCCTGTTTCTCACAGTCAAGTTCAGATAGGAAAGCGTCTCCTGGGACCTGAAATGTGGTGTGCTGTTGGTGGGCCTGGTACTGCTGATAGAGTGGAGGCAGTGGGCCTGTGAGTGTGTGGTGGTCCCTCTTGTGTACTCGGGACTGCTGTGGTGAAAGGAGTACGGAATTTAGTGGTTTCAGAAAACCATGAAATGTTTACTTACTGTGCCACATTTTTGCTTTCTCATTTTCCTTCATCTCATTCTGCAAAGGGAGCATTGTGTGGCCAGTCCTGAAGCAAAAAGATAACTAGCTAACAAGTTACTTTTTTTGGTCCTCTCTTTTTCCTTTCTTTTTTCTTCTCTCTCCTGTTTCTCCTCTTCTTCTGTTCCTCTTACTTCCCCCGCTCTTCTCCTTTTTCTCCTCCTCCTCCTTTCTGCACCTCAACTCCTTGCTTTCCTTCCTTCTCCTCTTTCATCTTCCCCTCTTGCTCTTCCCATTATCCTCTCTTTCTACACCTCCCCTCCTTCTCTTCCTTCTCCCCCCTCTTTCTTCCTCTCTCTTGCTCTGCCTCCCTTTCTGTCTCCTGTTCTATTCACCAAAAGGCATTGCCACTCACACAAAATGTCTGTGTGAAGAGCTCACACATTGCTTCGCTGAATTCTGCTCTGCCAGTCTCAGACACAGGACTCTGTGAAAGAGCTGCTCTAATCCATGTTTGTATATACATACTTCTCATTAAACTAAATGTGATTGTGACTTTGGGAATGATCAGATGGATTGCTAAAATGCAAGGATTAGGCCAGAATCACAAGTGTAAATTCCTCCTCAGTGCTCCTTGATTTGCACCCACTCCACTCCCACCTCTGAATTGGTTTGGGTCGGAAGGCTCTTTTTTTTCCATACTGGTGATTGAGCCCAGAGTCTCACACTGAATGAGTCTCCCAGCCCTTTTAAAGTTTTATTTTGAAAGATTTTCACTAAGTTGTCCAGACTAAAGTGGCAATCTTCCTGTCTCAGCCTCCAACTGCACCCAGCTTGTTCTGAACTTGTCTTGCTTCAGAGACCAGAAATTAAAGTTGAGTTTATAGCTCAGGTCCCAGGTGTGGAGTAGAGTCTGGTCTTTATGCTATGTAGCCAAGTCACTGTGTCTTGGTGCCCAAAGGTGTTGCAGAGAGAAATTTCTGGTCACATTGTATGTATCCATACTGTATGTTTCTTTCAGCAACATATGTTCGTTGCACATAAGGTGGCCCAGACCCCTTGGACCCTTTCATGAGTTAGAATTAAGTGTTCTATTGTTTATGCACCATACCACACCACTATGTGAAAGAGCAAGCAAGTGGGACTCTGGGGTGTTTGCCTTTAGCTTTTGAGCTTAGTGTCTATTTTGGTAATACTTAATACTTAACCAAGTAGCTTTTGGGTGTGACTCCTCCAAAGGTTGAATCCCACAAGACTTCCATCAATCAGTCAGCATGTGAAGGAATCTGCACTTTGTTTATGAGCATTCTGGCATTACTATTCCTTTGGTGATTTCCAAGCTGGCATGGCTTGCCACCAAAGGAAGTGGTAAGGAGTGGGGGATTTTTGCTAGAAAGCTCTTTAGTTTGCAGGGATTTTTTTGGTAAAGAAAGGAGATGGTTCAGAAATGTTTGCTGGAAAGCTCAGCACCTCAATTTTGATGTTGAGAGAGTGAGCAGTTGTCTTAGCAAGGGCTTCATATAGGTTCACCTCTTAGTATTCATAGGCATGAAGAGCTCTGTTGCGTAAGTATCGTGTGTTAACCGATCGCACCACTGGAGCTCCAAAGAGCTGTTTAATAGGCTGGACTTGTTTCTCTGGGCATAGCTACTGAAGGTGGAATGATGATTCTGTTCTTGCCATTGGTGGTGTGGGAGCGGGGGATATAAGGACGTAAGGTAGCGGGGTCAAAGACAGAGAGCAGAGCAGAGATGGAATGCAGAGGATGTTAGCCAACACCCCCTTCCCTGTCCTCCAGAAAACCTGAATCTGTTTAAAAGGGCTGTAGACATCTGGACAGTCCTCCCTGCCCTGGGCCTCATCATTAATCAAAGGTATGCTGGTTGTATGAGTGTTCATGTGACATCTGTGCCTCATGCCTTACCTGTCACTGGTTAACCAGTCTCCAGGATCCAACAAAAGTTCTGAGAAGCTACCCTCTGCTAGCCTGTCCCTTCAGCACACCAGGGAGAGGGACTATTTGTTCTCATTTCAAGAGTCTTTTCCATTTGACAATATTTTAAAAATAACCTTTCCCAGCATCCTCCTTTAATGAGTGCCAGAGGTGACTCATGCCAGAAGAATGCAGGAAATAGTCCTTTGGGACTCAATGATGACCCATGTTAAGCCCCAGCTTAACTTCTCAGCCTCCTCAGTTGGTTTACCACTTCCCTCATAAAGACCATTGCTCTCCTTGGAGAGCAACTTTTGTCTGACTGATTGATAGGTGATTCATTGGTTCATTCAGTAAACACATCCAATACACATTCATTCAACATTAATGTGTCAAACTCTAAACTAGAAGCTGTGTGACAATGTGGGACAAAATCAAACAAGTATCCTGTCCCTATTGAGCAAGGATTCCTGCCGAGAAGAGAGGCAATACACAAACAGCAAAGAAATACACAGTCAAGGAAAACAACCAAGAATGGCCAATGTGGCTCAGAGAACGAAAGTAAGGTGATGTGACAGAGTGACTGGTGGCTGCCAGACAACATGGACAGGGACATTATCCATAAGGGGATAACCTTTAATCTAGGATGTGAAGGATTAGTTGCCAGACTCTTCAAGAGGAGGAAGATGAGAGTATGCTGGGTATGAGGAGGAACTGATGCAGAGAGCCTACTATGAGCTAGACACTTGACATGCATGCAGACAAGGAAAAAAGAGACAAAGTCCCTGCCCTCTGAAGTCAAGCATCTAGATCAGAAGACAGTCACAGTGCACTTAGATAAATACCGTGGCAGGAAGGGGGTTCTGGAACGTGGAGTAAAGACCCCTAAGATCTGAGCTCAAGGGTCAAAGAAATCCTCCCTGCCGCTCTGAGCTGAGAGGAAAACAAATGTGAACAAATGTGCAAATGTGATCACTGCACATAAGCACATCTGAGGGACTGAGAAATTTCTGTGGAGTTTTAAGGCAAAGGGAAGGCCTCAGGGAGATGAGACTGGAGAGGCAGACACAGACATGCTATGAGTTTGGAATTTCAATTCTGACAATAATGGAAGAAGCATTAAATACTGGTAAGTGGACAGAGACAAAGTCCAATTTATTTTTGCAAAGAGCATATTACAATTGGACATAGTGGTGTGTGTCTGTAGTCCCAGCTACTTAGGAGTCTGAAGCAACAGGATCACTTGAACCCACAAATTTGAGACCAGCCTAGGCAATATAATGAGTCTTAGTTACTTTTCTTATTGCCAAGGCAAAATACTCCACACCTAAAGTTAAAGTAGAAAAGGCTTGTTTTGCCTCACAGTTTATAGAGGTTTCAGTCCATTATCGACTGGCTCCGTGGCAGGATGGCATGCCCTGATCATGAGCATCTTTTCTACCAAAACATTGTATGTATCTCCTACTATCCACCCCAGTTCCCCTAGTGACTCCAGCTGTCCTTGGACTGCATGGGAGTTCCAATCCATTGAGCCTACTGCCTTTTCACTATCTCTCAGCTCCTTGACATCCTCTTTCCCCATCATACTGAGCTTGCCTTCCCCTCTCCATCACTGTAAACCCTCCCTTGCATACACTCCAACTCCTTGCCCTTCTTGAATCTGCATATTTGGCAAAAATTTCAAACCTGGTTAAACTCAACTCTTGCTGCTAGGCACCTACAACTGAAATGTAACTAAGGAGAAACACAAACCCACCATGACTGATGTTGGCCTCACTTTAGATTTGTGGCCATCAACCACAACTGGGTCCTTAGAAACATCTGGCAATCTATTGCCCTACCTAGATATTTGCTCTCCAATTCTCCTTGAAGATTGTTACATGGCTTCTCTTTCCTCCAACCTCCCACATTGCCTCCTGCATCTTCACTCTTGGCTGGTAATTTTGCTTCCTGTTTTATTGAAAAGACAGGTGTAATCAGTAGATAAAAGAACTTCCTAAAGCACCCACCATCAGCATGCTTACAGTGGAAGCTTCTGATTTCTAAGAGTAACCCTTCCATTTTTTCACAAGTCATTCTTCCTCTCACCTAGTGAGGCTGTAAAAAAATTTCCCCTTTCCTGTAAATCATTTTTTCCTGGATTATTAGAGAACTTTCATCAATGAACAAACCCATCTCAGCCCACCTTCTTTTCTTGCAGTTGCCCCACTTTCTCTTTCCTTTTTATACTAAAGTCCCTTGGAAAAGCCTATACTCATATCTTCCAAATTCTTTCCTCTTATTTGTGTCTTTTTTTTCTTTCTTATTAATGTATCAAAGATGCAGAAGGGTGGTTAGCAAGAAGTACAGAGTTCAAGAGGCCAGTGGAAATGGAAACTTTATAATGTTAAGACCAAAAAATCTCCTCCCTTGAGCAGTGGATCAGCTTTCATGTACACGAGGAATGGAAAACTATGAAAATAAATCATTCAGTCTCAATAATTCTTCAGAAACACAATTCTATGAAAACTGCAAGACCTATCAAGTTCTACAATGAAATTTCTAGTTGTGCCAGCAAAAACTTTAGACATCTGAGATTCAGAAAAGTATAAGCAAATTCATTATACTGTTGCATTTTAAAGTATACAGTTGGTACTTTGTGAGAAATTGTGAAAAAATGCAAAAAACTGCAGAGAACAGTATAATAAATATGTATGGTGCCATTATCCTTAATTAATGTGACTGTTATTTAAAATGGTATATTTACACATATTTTAGTGTTTTATTATGAGGAATCTCAGACATATATAAAATTAAAATGTTTAATAATATAGAAAGCAAAAAAATATTTAACCCCCATGTAACTACAGTCTAGCTTCAAAAATTATTTAGTCATGGCAAACATTTTGTTTTCCATCTCAACCATTTCCCTCCTAAATTAATTTGGAGAAAATCCTATACCTTGTATAAGTTAACTATACCACAATTCCATATATATATATATATATATATATATATATATATATATAGAGAGAGAGAGAGAGAGAGAGAGAGAATATCTTTAATATACAGTCAATATTCAAATTTACAACCCTGTCAGAATGTCCTAACTTTATTTGAGAAAAATTTGTTTAAATTAGGATCCAAATAAGAGCAATCTATTGTAATTAACAATAGATCACTCAAATAAGTTTTCATTCCAGCCAGTTATTATTCTATAAAATTTCCCACAGTCTGTAGTTTATTGTATCCCTGTGGCGTCACTTAATGTGCTATTGTGTTTCCTGTTTTTTCTATAAGTTGTTAGCTGCATCTAGAACTCTAATATAATTTAGGTTTTTTTGCAAGACCATTTTGTTGATAGTGTTGTGTACAGACATTCCTTTGTTAATGACTGACTTACAGTCCTGAGACTAGGGCGCTGAATGAATTCATTGTTAAATGAGAAATTGTATATAGTATATACATTAAAATATATATTCAAAACAAATAAATGGTCAAAAGAAAGGTCAACTTGATGACTTTGCTTTTATTTGAATAACTGTTACAAGCAGTACTGTAATGTATAATGGAACACAAAACTACAGCACTCTAATGTATAGTTCAAACAGCAAAAAAGACAGTACTGAATAAACAAAGTGTACTGTACAGAAAAGACACTGAAGCTCTATAAACAGAACTGTACCAAGAAAAAAAATTGGTCATAAGTCCAAGCAGCAGGTCATAAGTCTGAATAGTATGCCTCAGTCATAAGCCCAGACAGTCATTGACCAGGCAGGTCATTAATCTATTCTTCCATTGGGAGGCCTGAAATGTTTGAAAGTCTCTTTGTGTGACGTTAGCAGCTGTTGGTGCTCCATTGTGGTTTGCAAAGTGGTGACATTAGAATCCTATCATCCCACCCTCATTTATTACCTGGAATATTTCTATAAAGAGAAATATCCTCTTGTTTATTCATTTAGATTCATACCATTTTATAATAGTGCCAGTTATATAGATGAGAGAGATATCTGATTCTTTACCAGTTTTCAAAAGAAAAAAATTGGTTCCCTAACATTCTCCAACAGTAATTAGTATTTTTCCCCATCTCACTCCAGTGAGTTGGGAACCCCTACCATTCCATCTAAATGACTCTTTTCAAGGTCATCAGTGATCTTTATGATTCTAAATACAATGATGCAGCCTTCGTCCTTCATCTGGGTGAAGTCCCACAGCGTTTGATAATACACTTCTCTTGAAAACTCTGTTTTATTTGCCTTTCAGGACAGTCCACTCCTGGTTGTCTTCCCCTCTCCCTGATAAGTCCTTATCAGTTTCCTTTAATTCTTCCTTTTCTCCCAGACTTCTTTTTTAAAATTGAGGTACAATTTACATACCATACAATCTATCCAATATTTAATTAAGTAGTTTTTTTGTGTGTACTCACAGAGCTGTGCAATCATCACCACTAATTCCAGAACATTGTCAACATTGCCCAAAGTAGCCCTAACCCTGTCTCCACTCTTAGCTCCCAACAACCATAAATTTACTTTCCATCCTAATGCATTTGTTTATCTTCTCCTTTGGAGCACACCAGGACTCAGTTCCTTATTCTCTTTATCTATCCTTTCTCTTTCATGATCTCATCCAGTTCACAGCTTTATACACAATTCCTACAGCAATAACACCAACATGGTCCTCTCCCCTGCACTCTAGACTTACATATCCAACTGCCTACTTTGCCTGTTCACATGGATCTGCAATAGATATGTCAGATGTAACATGTTTCAAAGCTAGCTGCTGATCTCTAGACTCTGCCCCTCCTGTGTAGTCTTCATCTCAGATTATGACTATCTAATACTTCCCATTGCTCAGGCATCAAAATTTTAGTGGCATCATTGATTTCTCTTTGCAACTCACACCTAAATAAATCCTTTTGGCTGTAAGTTCAAATATACCACGATATTACTCTTCTCCATGTCATCACCATCTCTCATCTGGTTGCTTCAATGATCTCCCTGCTACACTACTTGTCTCCTCTATAGTTTATTTTCAACCTGGCAATGGGGGAGCCTTTAAATAGCTAAGTTGGGTGGTGATGGTAATGTTAAAATAATGCCTTTTAGATATTCAGAGGTTGCTACATACCAACCACTACTATATGATCTGGCTTTCCATGATCTGGCCCCAGTGCTTCTCTGACCTCATTTCCTTTGACTCTCCCTGTCACTTATCATTTTGTGTCTGCCACCCTGCTTTTCTTAACAGCCCTGCTCCAGACGCATAGACATCAAAATTCCTGAATTGTTATTCTCTCTGCCTAAGACACCTCCTCCAGATATCCTCATGACTCCTGGCTCATTCTCGTCGGGCTGCTTCATCTCAAAGATTACCTGTTTTATATTTTCTTGTTTCCTCACAGATTTAAGATCTAAAATTAAAAGGATTCCATTTATTTTATTCACTTCCCTATTCTCAGTACCTAGAACAGTGTTTGGTGAATCAATTTAGTTAAATGATTGAATAATAATACCAAATCCCAATTAACAGGCACAAAGTGTGCAATTAGACATGTAACATTTATGGTATCACTTAGTTCATAGCAACCTTAGGAGAGCATATTATTTACATATGAGAAAACTGAAGACTTAAGGGAATTTCCCAAACTCACACCTGTATCACTTCGCAGACCTGCAAATCAAACTTCCACAGAATCAAAGTAGAGCTGCTCTTGTCTTCACTCAAGATGCTTTGCTTCAAAAGATTATTCTTCTGTGGCTATCTCTGGACTCTCAAAGCAAATGCAAACATGGGACCAAAAGAATAACATTTACATTTTGAAAGATATTCCAAAAAAGGCAATGTTCTGTAGGTTTCTTTTTCTCTAGTGGTTTTGCATCTTTGGAGCAACAGTACAAATGAAAGCTTAGTCCTGCTCAGACTCCAGAGATATCAGAAGGGATGTGCACATCAGTAGGGAAGAACAGTGTGAAGGGAATAGATGAATCATTTTCTGCAGTTAAAATTGTGTATGGAAGCAATTTGTCATGTCATTATCACCCCTAAAATTATCTTCCAATTGCCTGACAGCCATCAGAAGCTTTGCTTCAGTGACCTCCTTAGTGTTCTGTAAGTGAATGAAATATGCTTGCTTCAAGTTTTATTTGTTTATGTAATATTTTTGTGCTTCTTTAGTAAGAGAACATACTTTAATAACCTTATGTACTTAATTGTCATAGATATTTATGATAGTATTTTTGCAACCAGAGATTAAAATAAGCATTGCATTCTAGATGGGGTCAGATTGACCAACACGTACTTTATAATCTTTTATACTTGATGTCAACTCTACTAAACTAGACATAGTTAAACTGAAAGCTTTATTGTATGCATAAAAATTTGGTGCATTCTCTGCGTAGCTAGACTTCAGTTTTGGAGGGGCACAGAAAGTGCAACTGGAGCCAGCCGACCCGCCTCTGCCTGCTGGCCACCCTCAGCAGAAGGCTCCTTCCTGCAGGCAGCCATGGCAGGGATGGGTTTTTAAATTTATTTTTTAGCAGTGTTGGGGATTAAATCCAAGGCCTCATGCATGCTAAGCAAGTGGTCTATCACTGAACTGTATCCCCCAGACTGAAAAAGGTTTTTTTAAAGGAGGTGCAGTAAGGTCTTTTCTATTCTTAACAGAGGCAAGATTTGGGAATGGATAGTCCTATAATGGGACTCAAGAATATATGCAGCAATTGGAGCTGGTCTCTTTCTTCTGAAAACAACTTTGAGAGCTGGTCTCACTTCCACTTTACAGAGGCACCTTGGAAAAGTTCCAGAAACCTTACACATACTTCCCAGCCCACTGCTAGTTAAAAATGATGACAAGGACCCCCACCAGCCACATTTAAGAGACTGTAAATGTATAGTCATCATCAAATATCAAGCATGTTTCCTGTCTCTGTTTTTGAGATTCCACCTGTTTTCCTCTTGGTGCCATTCTTTACATCTTCACATCTGGAAAGAAGCATTATCCAGCAGGAGTCTTCTCCCCACTAGCTATGGCCATTCAGGAGCTGCTTAAACTCTTGCCAGGAGGGTTAGCTCTCTTTCTTCTGCAGGACTCTAGACATTAGTTTTCTTTTTAATACAGAACTCGAGTTAGTTCAGCTCTGTTTTCATGAGTGTCTAAGTATGCCCTCTTCCAATATTCACAGTAAAAACCCTTCTAGGTTTTTCCTTTGTTTTTCATCTCAAGCTCCTCCATATATGGCAAGAGTTACTTTTCTTATTGCCATCTTAGCTTTTGACCTAAGGACCCTCTTAAATTTCACAACAATTTTTGGAGAATGTTACAGCTTGTCTCGAAATCTAAGCCCAGTTATAAAGAAAACAACTTATCGGACTTTCTTTCAGTGTTTAAAAATACTGTCTTCATTTAAAGGTAGTTCTAAAGCTTTATTTTCCTAGCTAAGAGTTCTTTCCACACCCCCATTTTGTTCCACATGATGGAATTAAGAGTCAAACGGCTTTGAAAATGAAGGGCTGGAGCCAACATGATGAAATATAACAGAGACTTTGTGAAAACAGCTTAGATTACACGAATTTCTACATATGGAGCTTGTGGTCAGCAAAAGCCCCGAAGTCTTTCTCCATGCTGTCAGATCAGGTGTTTCTTGTGCTCTACTTTAAAATTCTTAGACATTAAAAATCATTTTGCTAGCTGGGCGTGGTGGCTCATGCCTGTAATCCTAGCACTCTGGAGGCTGATGTATGAGGATCGTTGCGAGTTCAAGATCAGCCTGGGCTACAAAGTGAGCTCAAGGCCAGCCTGACCTGCATAAGGAGACCCTGTCTCAAAAAGACAAAAAAAATCATTTTGCTGGTTTTAACTGATTCTTCTTGCCTTTTTGAATCTTTTTAAAATTTTTGAATTTATACTTTAATGTAAAGTGCATAGGTCTGCCCTTTCCACCAGCAAACCCCCTGGAGAGGGTATTCTGCCTTATTCAGGCTTCTGATTCAAGTGCTAATCTTATCCAGAAAACACTCTCATGGACACATCCAGAAATAATGTTTAATCTGGACACCCTGTGTGCCAGTCAAGTTGACTCATAAAATTAACCAACATGAATATGAAAATACTCCGAAAACCCAGATTCTCCCTAAATGTGAACAGGTAAGTAATAAGTTATTACTGATATGCTGTCAGTAGGCACCAGTGTGGAAGTGCCTGTTGGTTATGGTGGGTGGCATTCTGATGGGCTGCAGTGTCCAGTCTGATGGATTGGTGCCTGCTCTAGGTCAGTTGTTAAATATTTTGAGTGTCATGCCTGTGGCTATCTGGAGTGAGAGATAAGGGAACACTTTTCTAAATATAAATGTGTTGGATATGCTTTATAATACTTTGGTGCAAGTGTTTATAAATACTAATTTGACTTTCTATTTCTTCTCTGTAGGGACTGAGGCATTTGAGAAAGACCAGGAGTCACGAGAGGATTTGGGATCCAAATGTGGTTGACACAGTGGTCATGAGAGGACTATGAATCCCTCAGTTTTATGCCACCAATTGTAGTGGGCTGAATGGTACCTACTCTCAGAAGATAGGTCAACTTCCTAACCTCCAGAACCCATGTGATATTATTTGTAAAAAGAAAATTAGTTTATAAGGAAATACCTGAAACAGAGCTTTATAAAGCAGTTTATTTAGCATACAATTTTGGAGAATCAGTGTCATTATTGAGAGACCTCATTATTTCAGCTTTTGGTTACGGTATCTTTGGCTGGGTTACATCAAGGAAGATGGCATCTTGGTCAGAGTGTGTGCAAGAGAGAGAGATCATACTGTGAGAAGGGAAGCCAGATTGGGTAGAGGCCCGTGTGGACCTGCCTCTAGGCCCCACCTCTCAACATTGCAACACTGAGAACCAAGCTCCCAACACATGAACTCTTGCAGGTGAGATATGCTCAATCCATAGTCAAAGCGTAACAGTGATTTTGCACATTTAATTAAGGTAAAAGCCTCAAGATGAAACTATTCTGGGTTAGCTGGGTGGACTCTAGATCTAATGACATCCTTATATGAAACAGGTGAGAAGACACAGATACAGGGAAAAAAAGGAAGAGCCCATTTGATGATGAAGGTAGAGACTGGAATTATGATAAGCGACATCTGGTGCAACCATAAACTGTAGGAGGCAAGGAAGGGTTCCCCCTGGAATTTTGGCTCTGCCTGACACCTTGATTTTGAACAACTGGATTCCCGAAATGGCAGAGAATGAATTCCTGTTGTGTTAAACCACCCAGTTTGTGGTCATTTATTAGAGCAGGCACAGGAAATGATTACAACCAGTCCTTCTCATCCAGAATGTGTGTTTATGGGAGTCCCTGCCCTACTGAAAACACCACGGCATTGGGCTCTTTGAATTTCTTGTATTTATAAATTTTAAGCTGTATGTATTTTTTTAAATTAAACCATGAGAATGTTTCTTTTCATTCTCCCCAAAGACTGGCATTTCTCAATACTTCTTTGTAATTCTGGGGACCCTGATGAAATGTAGCAGAAGTGGTGCTGGCTTTGCAGTCAGACAGATCCAGGTCCCAGGCTCTCCTCCGCCCCTGCTACCTGAGTGGACTTTAGGAAATCATTTAATCCCAGTTGCTTTAGGGGAGTGTGACAGAGCCAACATTAGCTTTTACATGAAAATTTTCTGCCTTCTCTTTGAAGAATCAATTGAGAATAATATCGAGCCTGGATTCAGGGACACCAGTTAGAAAGATCTTCTGAATATCCAAGTAAGAGGTGTTATGGTGACCCAGGTCTGAACTATTCACATCCTTAGTCTGAATTTTCATCAAAACAAAATTCTCAGGTAACTGATTTCATATTAAAGCTTGAGAGGACTTGGAGGAGACTAACTGGGAGTAGAGAGGAGAGTGTACATATAGAGGGTTATTAAAAGAAACTCACAGGATTAACTCCAGATATACTGAGCTTTTCAAATTACCTTATTTCTCATCTGGTGATTCTCTATTTTGTTGTTGTTGTTGTTATCTGATCTCATACTCTCCTGGGCTGACTTCACACTGGCCTTCTCTATAGGTCTGGAGCTATCTGTACACAGAAAATTGATTTCTTTTCAGAAGCCCCAGCAGATGGCCCCTTAAGCAGTTTAAAATCAATAAAATGTAAAATAAAACAGTGTAGGATAATTCCACATTTTTTTTGCCAAAGCAGATTGAGACGCCAGCTGTTCGAATAATTTCTTTAAGTCTCTTCAAAGACAACAGTTGACTTTCATTTAAAAGCACTAGAGGAGAGGGAGGAATTGAATTACTTTGAGGAGTTTTGAAAAGTGAAATATGAGTTCTTTATTCTAGTTGCAAAGGACAAAGGGTGCCCTTTTTTGTTGGGAAAACATAACTTAAAACTAGGAGTTAATGCGCTTCTGTAATATCTTTTAAAATAAGGAAAATGGTAGGTGGATTGATGTGGAGCTTCATTAAATATAAAATAATCTAAAGAAGAATACTTCCTCATGAATAATAATTCCCATATGCCATTTTTAGAAGCAAACTGACTTCATATTTGAGTCAACATATTCATTCCAGTTATATTAGAACGACAGTTTAGCTGTTGACCTCTTGTTTCTTTGCCTTTCCAAAACTCTAAGGAAAACTGTCAATTAGCAACAACAAAAAATACTTTCCATTTAACCATGGCATCCATGGTGGAAAAGCATGAGACTTCTTATTGAGTAATTTTAATTTAGGTGCAAAAGTATCAAATACTCACTCAGCAGATACGTGTTGCATGCCTCCAAGTTTGAAGCATTGTTTTAGCAGGGCTCTTTGTTGCAATCAACAGAAACCAATTCTCCTTAATCTAAGGAAAAAAAGAAATTCATTGATGGGAACTGACAGGGGAGTTGTTGAATCAGGTTTTGAATTTGAATTTGAATTTGAATTTGAATTTGAATCAGAATTGAAACAAGGTTATCCAAGGGTCAGAGTTCCAGGGAAGCTCAAACCACAGAACAGTGGTCAGGTGTCTTTGTCATCTCTGTGGGATACTATGTGTTCTCCCTAGGTCTGGTTACAGATACTATGCCCACAGTCACTGCCAGTGACCACTAGATGCTACAGTAGTTGCCATCAAAATGAATTGGGAACTGTCCTTTGCTTCTTGACAACCCAAGCTCCAAATCCAAAGTCCTGGAAAGGAGGCCTAGGTTGGGTGAGGCTAGGTCACTCACCCTTGCTTGGGCTGCCAGATATCAGGGATAGTGAACATTTGACTTGTTCAGTTTCCTCAGAGGAAGATGGTCCTGCCTCTTATCTGTGCTCACATATTGAAGAATCCCCAATACACTCTAACTAATTGGTCTCATCCTGCTCCATGGCTTTAACTTCTAGGATATACTGATCCTTCCAAGTTTCTATTTAGTCAAACTTCTCTACTGAGCTCCAGACTGCTATGTCACATGCCTGCATGACATCCCCATTTAGATGTCTCACGTTCTCATGGCTGAAAATAAAGTCTTGATTTCTCCTATCTGCATCCCTACAAAGCACCATCTTCCTCGGAACTCTGGCCCCAGAGAACAGCAGTATTGATCACTTGAATTCAAATTCTACAGATCGGTCTCCATTTCTCTTTTTTACCCTCCTCTTCATCCAATCCATAAGGACGTCCTATGGCTTCCATCTCCAAAATTGCATTCTTTGAACTATGTCCAGCATTGCCACCATATTCCAAGTCATCTTCATCCTTAGGCCTGCAGCCCCCACCTATGCCATTCAAGGTACTAGTAGGAAGCAGAAAGCACATTCCAAAGAGATTGACTAAGGAGATGTTAATGGTACAATTGTTAACCAAAGTGTGGACAGGGCTAGCAAACCAACCAAACGATCCCCAGAAATGAGTGACAGGAGCTGTAGACTCAGCAACACAGCCACAGCCAGGACCTGGTCAAGGAAAGAGGGAAGCAGCTGAGTGGGGAGTGGTAATGAGTACCCTGACCATTCTTCTCCCACTTTTTGATCCCCTGCTGGTGCAACCACTGACTACATTCAATCAGAAACTGGTCAGCCGAGGACCATTAGAGATACTGTCTGACCTTCAGGGTCAGAGAAGGGCAGACAATGTAACAGAAGAAGAGGTAAAAAGGGTCAGGGGAATAACCAACACTTCCTGACTGGCCACTGTTCTAGTCCTCCCATCCTCTAAATCCCCAATCTATTCTTTTCACAGTCAGTGATCCTTTATAGGAGAAAGCACATCACCATGTTACACACCTGGAAGGATTTTCCTTCAGTAGCTTCTCATCATAAAATCAGAGCTTCTCACCATGGCCTATCTAACCCTCATGATCTGCCCCTATCCCTTTGAAGTCATCTCCCACCACTTCTTCCTAGCTCACTAAGTCCCTGTCATAGGCCACAATCATCCCTGTCTTAGTCTTTGTCTTTGCTGTCCCCGTTGGAATATTCTTCACACACTATATGGCTCACTGCGTGGCCTGCTACTTACCCTGCCTAAATTAGTCTGATTCTCTGACTCTATCAAATGACCATACTTTATTTTCTTCATTATGTCAAAAGATCTTGACACTGCCACTCAATGAGTTGCATTTGAGACATCTATTTAATCATCCTGGACAACAATTTATTCACATGAACTCAACAGTTGGAAGTCTTTATGTTATTGTTTCAAGTTTGGGGGACTTATTTTATGAAAAAGTTCATTGAATTTTAGTTTATATGAACAAAAATTACTAAATATAAGGGTTTAACTCAGTAAGTTTAGACAATTACATATCCCTCTGTAAATAATACCTCAGTTAAGCCATAAAGTAGTTCCGCCAGCCCAGGATATTCTTTCATGCCCTTTTGCAAGTGATAATCCAGTGACATGATTTCTAGCCTAGTTTAGTCATATTTGCTTTCTCTCTTTGTCTCCCCTTCCTCCTTCCTTTCCTTTTTTTCTTTCTTTTTTTTGTATGCGTGGTATTAAATATTGAATATGTGTGGGAACTTCAGACTGAGCTACATCCCCAGCCCTTCTGAAATTTTAAGATAGGCTTTCACTAAGTCATTAAGTTGCCCAAGTGGGCTTGAATTTGCAATCCACCTGCCTCAGTATCCTAAACTGTTAGGATTACAGCCATGCACCACCAGGCTTGGCTTAGTTTTCTCTGTCCTTGAACTTTACATATATGGTATCACACAAGGAGAGATCAAAATATACAGTGAATGTTTAAATTTTCTACAGATGTATGACAGCCATAGTGTATGGTGTATGATACAGTATAATGTTTCGTAAGCCTGTCTTTCCACTGGAAGACACTCAGTAGCAGCATTCACTGCAACTTTTATTACATCTGATAGATGTTCATGGAAGAGGACTTCCAGAAGTGCTTTAGAAAGCAGGAAGAATGGTGAGATAAGTATGTTTAAAATGAGGATCATCGATCCACCATGTTAGTGTCTGACGCAGGCGCCATTACAGAAGTAGCTGTTGAGACGACTTTTGACTTTGGTTTCAAACAGTGTTTAAGGGCCCTTAGAGGTTTGATGTTAACTACCAAACGTCTGATATTTAAAGGCCATGAGGAACTGGAACAAAACAGGGCCACTTGGTGACTGACACAAGTCAGTCCCTGACTGACTTGAATCCCTGCTTTGGCGGCAGCCATGGCAGCCCGAGTCCTTGTAATTGGCTCTGGAGGAAGGGAACATAGCCTGGCTTGGAAACTTGGCCAGTCTCACCATGTCCAACAGGTATTGGTTGCCCCAGGAAATGCAGGCACTTCCTGCTCGGAGAAGATTTCAAACACTGTCATCTCAATCAGTGACCATACAGTCCTTGCTCAGTTCTGCAAAACTGAAAAAAATGAGTTCGTAGTTGTTGGACTAGAGGTACCCCTAGCTGCAGGACCTCTGCAGGAGTGCGATGCTTTGGCCTCACTGCAGAAGCAGCTCAGTTGGAGTCCAGCAAAAGGTTTGCCAAAGAGTTTATGGACAGACATGGAATCCCAACTGCACAGTGGAGAGCTTTCACCAAAGCTGAAAAGGCCTGTGGCTTCATTATGAGGGCTGACTTCCCTGCTCTGGTTGTGAAAGCCAGTGGCCTCACAGCTGGGAAAGGGGTGATTGTTGCAAACAGCAAAGAAGAGGCCTGCAGAGCTGTACAGGAGATAATGCAGCAGAAAGCTTTCAGAGAGCAGCTGGAGAAAGGACCGTTGAAGAACTTCTTGAAGGACAAGAGGTGTCTTGCTTGTGTTTCACCGACCAGAGGACTATGGCCCTCATGCCCCCAGCACAGGTCCATAAGCAATTACTGGAAGGAGACCTTGGACCCAACACAGGGAGAATGGGACCTTATTGTCCAGCACCCCAGGTTTCCAAGGATTTGTTACTAAAAATTAAAAATACTGTTCTTCAGAGGACAGTAGATGGCATGCAGCAAAGAGGGCATGTCATCCATAGGAGTTCTGTATGCTGGTATAATGCTGACGAAGGATGGCCCAAAAGTCCTGGAGTTTAACTGCCACTTTGGTGATCCAGAGTGCCAAGTAATTCTCCCACTTCTTAAAAATGATCTTTATGAAGTGATTCATATAAAGTGATGCTCCGCCTATTTGGCTAGAAAGCCACACTGCAGTAACCATGGTCATGGCAAGTAAAGGTTATCCTGGAGCCTACACCAAAGGCGTGGAGATCACAGGCTTTCCTGAGGCTCAAGCTTTAGGACTGGAGGTGTTTAATGCAGGCACTTCCCTCAAAGATGGGAAAGTAGTGCCCAGCGGGGGTAGAGTCCTTACAGTGACAGCAGTCCGGGAAAATCTCAAATTGGCTCTTGAGGAAGCCCAGAAAGGACTCACGGCTATCAAGTTTGAGGGAGCCGTGTATAGGAAGGACACTGGCTTTTGCACAATAGCTTTCTTCCAGCAGCCCAGGTAAACGTCTGCTTCTGAGGTAGCGTGTAGGGTGCATTTTCAGAACTGCCCAAGGTGGCTCAGTAGAAAAGTCCGTCAATCCTGTGATAAGTCTTTCTATTCTGTGTTCTTTTCTCTTTGTGGGATTGATCTGATCTTGGTTTATATTTCATTTGAATCAAAACTGTAGCAGTGTAGATTCAGTGGAAAGACTTAAAGGTAGCTCCTTAGCTTTAAAAGTTTTTGCCCCTTATGTTATCACGGAATATTGTTGTTTTGAGTCCTAGTTGTTAGTTTTGTCCAAGAACTCAATCAAGGTGATAAAATTGGTCATTTAACTTTCTATCTTAGTTTGATTACCCTGAAAACACTGGCAGTCATCATTTTACACTGCTTTTTTATCTGTTACTGACATGTTTTTTGATCCTTTTATGAATTCATTTGTTAACATGTAAATTATAAAATCAATAAACTACTGATTGCAAAAAAATAAAATAAAAATAAAGTGAGGAAGAGTACTTTCAGGGGAATTGACAGCAATATATATTTTACTGTAATGAAATGTTTAAAAACATTCTCCATATTTTTCATCGCATTGAATAAATATAACCTCTTATGTCTGCCTGTTTTGGCTCAACATCATGCTTTTAAGATTTATCCATGTTATTCCATGTAATAGTAGTCAGTTCCATTTACTGGTGGATAATATTCCATTGGATCAATTTGTTTTTTGTTTTTTTTTATTTAAAGAGAAAAAAAAAACAGGAAAAAGGTAGAAATATTACAGAATTTCAAGAAAAGAAGATAAACAATAAGAAATCACTAGTTGTTAAAATACATATTGTTCTTGTAGAAATAGTTATTCAAGTTACAAAATTAAAGCACACAAAGTAGGCACTAAAGCAGTGAGAGGGCAAAGAGATCTGTTCAACAATCCAACAAGAACCTAGAAATATGGTCATCAATCCCACACATCTAAACATACATGCAGCTATATCTTTTATAGCACTTCCTATTTCCTCTTTTTTTTACAATAGCAATTATACATTTTTAAAATTTTATTTAAAGAGAGGAAAAAAAAAGCAAAACAGAAAAAAGGGTAGCAACAATACAGAATTCTAAAAGAAAGGAAGAAAAAGGGAAATGGGAAAAAGCCCCACTAAGAAATCAGTAATTTATAAATTACATACTGTCATCCTGGATGTAGTTGTTCAAGTTACAAAGTTAAAGGGTACATTGTAAATATTCAAACACTCAGACTACAAACAGTTCTGCTCAAAGATCCAACAAAGATTCAGCAATATGGTCATCTATTTTACACACTCAAACTTACATGCAGTTATATCCCTTAGAGCACTTTCTTTTTCTCTCTTTTTTACAATAGCAATTACACATTTTTGTTTTATTACTCTTGTACTTCTTATTTACTTTTTACACTAGAGACACAATATGATATTTCTAAATCTGATTCTTATTTATTTCACTAATGAGGATAGTCTCAAGTTGTCTCCATTTGCCTATGAAGGCCTCAATATCATCATTTTTCATAGCTGAGTAATTTTCCATTGTATAAAAATGCCACATCATTTTCATCCACTCTGCAATTGATGGCAATCTTGGTTGTTTCCAGGATTTAGCTATCACAAATTGTGCAGCTATGAACATTGGTGCACATATATCACTGTGACATGAACTTTTCAGTTCTTTGGGGAAAATACCCAGGAGGGGAATAGCTGGATTGAACGGGGCTTCCAATCCTAGTCTTCTGAGAATTCTCTATATGGATTTCCATAATGGTTGCACCAGTCTACATTCCCACCAACAGTGGAGCAGTATTCCTTTTTCCCCCACAGCCTCGCCAACATTTGTTATCAGTTGATTTGTTGATGGCAGCTATTCTTTCCGGAGTAAGGTGAAATCTCAATGCTGTTTTAATTTGCATTTCTAGAATGACCAGAACTTGTATCCAGAATATATAAAGAATTGAAAAACATCAAGCCCCCCAAATTCAAAGACCCTCTACAAAAATGGGCACCTGAGATGAACACACATTTCTCAGAGAAAGATATACAAATAAGGTAAAAATTTAAATGTATTTCAGAAATAATAACAAAATCCTAATGGTTCTAATATAATGATGTCATCATGGTTGTGATAATGTGTTATGTTGTTCTCAATCTTAAATAGTCTTTATAAAACTCTATAACTGTAATTTGTTAATATTCAGCAAGGATTAAATTTCTAAGACAACCATGGCTGGTAAGATACAACAATTCACTGGTCATACTATGTATTTCTAATTACTTGATATCTAGATAATATCATAAGATTAAACCTACAGCTCTCACTGCAACATTTGTTTAACTGATCTCCTGGGTTGAACAACTGAGGTTCAGGGACTCAAGGCTAATATTTTGGCCTTGAGCCAAAAGGTAACTGAGCTAATATTTTGGCCTTGGCCCTCCAAGGTTGTAAGGACCCCGGATAGGAGATCTGTTCTACAAGATCTTATAACTTTATTAAGTCACCCAACCTCTTGAGCAAGGAGATTGTTAGACCCCAAAGAACAAGAATCAAGCAAGGTACAGTGTGCTAAAAAAAGAGGTTTACTAAAGGGAGAAATGTCTTCTGTGCTTCCACAGGAAGCTACATGATCAAGCACGGGTGTGACTTATCCTGGTGGATAACACTGACAGAAGAGCTAAATACTATGATACTCATGGTACCACAAATAGCCCTTGGGAAGCCTTAACTGACCTTGATATTTAGCAAAAAAAAAAAAACCAAACCAAAAAAAGGTTAATTTTCATTAATACTGGATTCACTTTAACTTGATTTTAAACACCCAGCAAAAAAGTCTAACCAAAGATATAAAAGTTATAGTAAAGTAGGCTAGACATAAACAGTGGGCTCCAATTACTAACCCCTGCTGACAGTTTCCAGTCACACCAGGAGACAAGCCGAAGAGCCAGCTGGTCACAATTGTCCTTTCATTCTGGTGCTCATGCTTTGGTCATATGTGCTTTCAAGTTTATTTATTGTTGCCTAACTCTTGCCCTTACCAAACCATCACTTCCACCTTATCTGGTAAACATGCTCCAGATGAAGGAACATGACAGAGAGAATGAACTTCTGGTCTCAGAGTTTGAAGAAAAGGAGTATAATGTTATGAAGGGTGGAACTGTGAAAAACTGCAGCCATGTCTTTTCTGTCAAAGAATATAAACGGGAGTGACTCCATTTTAAACTTTATTTCACCCTAAACTGCCGTCCTCCATCAAGGAACCAGAGCTGCAGTTGCTACAGTTACAAGGAACATCTGCAGGTCGGACTTTAGAACACCTCTTGCCAAAGACATTTGGTTTGCTGTGACTTGAACTCCCTTTAGCAACTCTGCCTGGCAGCCCTTCAGGCTTTTCTCATTTGAAATTCTCGTTCCCTGTTAAGGCACTGTCATTCTTTTTGTTTGTTTTTTTCTTTTTCAAATAGCAGGAATTGAACTCAGGACTTTGTGCTTGCCAGGCAGGTGCTGTGCCCCAGAGCTATATCCCTGGATTTTGAAATTCTCCATGAGTGACCATTTCCTCTTATTAAAGGCATAAGGAAGAATTTAAAGGAGCTTGGAAACCTCATTATGAGACAACAGTTGCTGGTGTTAGGCCCAGCCTTAGCCACTCTACATCAATGGGTTAAGGAATGATTGCCCATAAGTTTGACCACAGACTCTCATCACTCTTACAAGTCAGGGGGAGTTGTGTGGGTAAAAGGATGTGATGTCCAACCCCTGGAACATATATAGAGGGGCCCACTCACTGTTATTCTATCCACTCCCACTGTAGTAAAAGTGGACAAGATAAAGTGAATCCCTGATTCACTGGCGTTGTGTAAACTGGTGCTCTGGAAGAAATAGAGCACAAACTCAGGAGAACCACTGAAATAGGAATCCCCTGCTCTAGTCACTCTGGAGGCTGACTAATGTACATGTGGTGGAAGCCTGAGGATGCTACCAACTGGTAATACAGGGGATTGGATCCTTTTTGTGATTATTTGTAATGTATTGCCACCCCTTGCTTTTAACTGTATTTCAGTTTCTAGCCCTGTTTTTGCCATAGCCCTAGCAGAGACTAGCCCAGACTTTGAAGGGTTCTTCTTGTTATGTATATGAGGGAACCAACATGGGGGAACAGTGGCCATGGGAAGCTAGAGAGTTACATTTCCGTGACTCTTATACTGGCACAGTGTACCCCAGCTCTACCTCAGGGGTTTGGCTTCCCAAGACTTCAATAATTGGAAGAAACTGTCTTCTCCAATGTGGAGGATGGTTCCACATCTCTGTAGGGAGGGTAATGTGTCTGGCTCAAAGGTCCTACAACTCAGCCACCCAGAAGGACCAATGATGGGGGTTATCTAACTACTTTGAACCAAAGTGGCCAAATTCACCCTGTGGCAAAATTTCTATTGTAAGGGGGCACTTGGGATGATGTTGACACAGATATTAAATGGCAGACCACAGATGGACTATACTGAGTATGCAGAAGAACGGCACATGCTGGGCTTCCCCTAAACTGATCAGAGTCTTGTGTGTTAGGGATTATCTGCCTGTCTTTCTACTTCCACTTGCCAGGGGAGTACATCTGGGAGTCCATGTGTGTGGTGACAGGGGGACCAATAGAAAACGAAATACCCTGCAGAGTGACAATTGGAAAGATGATGAATTGTTCCCTGAATGCATAATTCAGTATTATCATCCTGCCACCTGGGCAGAGGATGGGTTCTGGGGCTACCGTGCCCCATTTATATGCTAAACTGCATAATTAAACTTCAAGCAGTTGTGGAAATTACGACTAATGAAACCACTAAAGCTCTTAACTTGTTAGCCAAACAACAGACCAAAATGTGCACTGCTATCTATCAAAATCGCTTGACTTTACATTATCTGCTTGCTTCCATGGGAAGGGTTTGTGGGAAAACAACATGGGGTTTGTAACCTAAGCAACTGCTGCCTACAAAGAGAAGAGGCACAGAGTAGATTACAGATCAAATGAGGAAAATTGCTCATGTTCCAGCCCAGATCTGGAAAGGTTGGGACCTCAGGGAGCTGTTTGGGGGATGGTTTTCAACTCTCAGGGCATTTGAAACCCTCATAGGTAATACATCCTTGGGTTTGGGAACCTGTTTGCTCTTGCTTTGCATGGCTTCCTTGGTTATATGTTCTGTCTCCAGTCTCATGGAGATAATGGTCAGAAGAAAAATGGCCACATACATGACAACGTTATGGAAATATAAACCTCTGAACCAGGATGATGCTTTTTGATCCTAAGTAGCGGGGGGTCCCAGCAGCAAAAGGGGGAATGTGGCAAGGGCTCTCCCAATGCATGGGGTTGTGAAATTTTTACAGTCAGTGATATCAGCCTCTGTATGCATGTGTAGTTCTGATGTAACTCTGTAACATAAATCATATCCAACCAGACTCTAGAATGTTAAAGATACCCAACCAGACTGTAAAATGTTAGTGTATGCCCATATAAGGGAGACAAAGACACAAAAATTGTATAAAAGAGTGTAACTACACCATGTTCACCACTTACCCTTTGGATACAAATCCTCTGGCAGGAATACAGCTGCTTCCTGTGAAAAAGTTCTCAGTGTCCTGTCTCTACACAAAAATCCTGCAGCAACAGAAGGAACGATGAAACAGATGCCACCAGGAGACTAGACATAATAAGAGATAATGTCTGCTGAATGCTTACTATTTATTGTGAATGATTCTTAGCACTTTTCATGTATTAGTCTATATACTCTTGGCATAAGTATAGAGAGAGAAGGATCCAAGGCTGGAGATTTAGCTCAGTGGCATAAGTGCCTGCCTGGCAAGTGTGAGGTCATGAGCTCAATCCCTGCTTCCAGAAAAAAAAAAAAGAAAGAGAAGGATCCAGCAAAAAACACTGAAGGAGAAGCTTGAGGATGTGGGGGTATTTCAAAAACAAGAAAAGATATTGTTTTAAGAGTTTAAGAGTAGGTCTGATTTCTAGACATTGCTGAGAAGCTAACTAATACAGACAGAAGAGTGTTCCTTTGATTTGCCAAAATTGAGGCAAAAAAAGTTTTAGTAAAGTGGAATCTGGAGGATTTATTGGGGTGGGTTGAGGATTTGGTGGAGGTGAGGAGGAAGAGGCAGTATAAGTAGATGAGTCTTCAAAGAAGTTAGATTGTAAAGGGAGCAGGAAAAATGAATATAAGTTGGTGAGGCTGCGGCGCCAATGGAGAAACGTTCATGCTCTCAGAGCTCCTGTATGATTATCCTTCTTGCAGTTCTCCCAAACTTGCCTTTGTCCACACTGTTCTTGCTGTATGCCGAGTTCTGTTACTAGCCTTCTCCACTTGACACACTCTTATCCTTTAAGACCTGTCTCAAATGTCCTCCTCTGTGAAGGCTTCACTAACAGTCAAGGTAAAATGAGCCACTTACTGCACCTTCTCCCTAGGCACCACCAGCATGCTTCTTTCAGAGTCCTCAGTGCATTATGATGCAGTTGTTTGCTTTATCTTCTGCCTCCCTTACCAAATTATGTCCCCCAGCAAGGCCAAAGGCAGGTCTTACTCATCTTTGCTCATTCCCTTGTTAAAAATCCTCTGTTGGGTATAAGGGATGGAAATGAGGGGCAGATATGATCAAAATACATTATATGCATCGAAACACAATAATTTGTAAAATTAATAGCCACTAATAATAAAAGGAAAAAAGATGTCTATAAACATGGGGCATTATTCTCTAAGGGCACAATACAAATTGTGTTAACAAGGATAATATTTCCTTTAAAAAAAAGATGACTATGGGCCAAAAAATTCTCCATTGAAAATGGATAACTGGTAGCAGAGGTATGGTCATGTGAAAATTCATCAGGCTCTACACTTACAATTAACAATTTTTTCCAATGTACAAAAAATAAGAAAATAAAATCCTTTTTCATCCTCATTGTCTTCAGGCTAAAAATGAATTTACTGAGGATCAGTTAAGTTCTCAGAACTATGACTGGTTCTTACATGATTCAAGAAAGCACCTTTTGGCCTCCCTGTGACTCCTGCTCTTAGTTCATGTTTGGCTGGAGTCTGGAGAGATCATAAACACATCCTGCTGTGAGACCACAGACTCTCAAATGACCAACTCCTTGTTTGGCTCTGTAGGATACTTTACAAGGAGCTTGAAAATCCTGGATAAACAAGGAACATGAATTTACAAATCTTTCAGAATTCATGTTATCCTGTTAATATATTTCTGTGAAATAGCAAGGTCTTTTGCAACAACACCTGCATATTTTACATTCTTTTCATAGACTATTATCTATGTATGCCTGATGGGCCACATGTCATTCAACAAGAATCAGCCAAGTTTGGAGAAAGTGATGTCTGGACCAATGTGATAGAATGTTCTACCTAGTTTTTAAAGGGTTGAAACAAATTTCTCACGTGTTTATCTAGAAATAAACAAACAAACATCTTATTTCTTCATTTATAGCAGTGGAATGTATTACTTACACTTAATCTGTGTTTAGCAATCTGAAATAGGGCCTTAAAAGAGTTGGAATTCCTGGACCCCTTTCACATTTCTGAACTATAATTAAGTGAGATGAACACACTACAAGAATAACAACTTGTAAACAGGGAAAGTCAATTCATATTAAGCAACTAGAATCAGAATACTGTTAGTGTAACACTGTAGTCTTGAAGTCTAGCCTTGATGGATGTCTGATTTCAGCTAAATTGCTCAACTTCCCTAATCCTTAGTCCCTCCATCTTATAAAATAGAGCTAATTCTATAATCTTTATGTGTAACAATTAGAAAGACATGCTATCACTGTAGAAATTTTCCCTGGGATAAAGTATAATTCCACACATTAGTTACTGTGTTATGCAGCTTTCATCACTGTGACTGAATATCTGAGAAAAACAACATAAAGGAACAAAGATTTATTTTGGTTCATGGTTTCTGAGGTTTCAGTTCATGGTAAGCAGTCCCACTGCTTCAGGCCTGAGCTGAGGCAGAACATCAAGGTGGAAGGTTGTGGTGGAGCAAAGCTACTCAGGTGATGGCAGCTAGGAGGAAGAAAGAAGGGGAAAGATCCAGAGAGGGAAGGGTTGAAAAATCACAGAGTCCTCAAGGTTATGCCCCCATGTTCCCCTTCCTTCAACTACATCCCATATCCTTTTTGCTCTCACTTTCCAATAATGCCATCAAGTTGTCATTAGAACCCTCAGAATCCAATTCTTTCCCTGAAAGCTAATAAACTGCCAGTGTAGTCTTTAATACATGCATTTTGGGCTACATTTTAAATCCACATGATAATAATCACTTTATCTGCTTTATTTTCCAGTGCTAAAGATCAAATCCAGGACCTTGCACTTGCAAGGAATTTGTTCTACCATTGAGCTACATCCTCAGCCTATGAATCATTTTATCTTTCATCTAAAGGAAAGATAATAATTCTGTCCTCCAATTAGATAACCTGCTTAGGTGTTCTTTTGTATCAATGCGTAAGAAGACAAAAAGGAATTGTACATTTAGAACAGAAAAATGTCATGGTTTGTGAATATAATCTAATTGAGGGTTTTTTAAAAAGACATAGGTTCTCTCAAGTACAAAGTCCCTAGTCTAATACAATCCATGAAGAAAGTTTCAGTCAAGTTCCTATGCCAGGAAAAGCTACACCTATCATGAGCAAAACTATGTTTTATCTTAGAAAATACAAATATAGTCTTTCTTATTTATTTCATCCATAAGAAGTCCTGAGCTAGGTTTGTGATCAGTTTCAGCATACTGAGATTTTTTTTTGGGCGGGGGGAGAGTGTGTGTGTGATTGAGACAGTGTCAGCCACATTGGGCCTAAATTCTCAGTGATCCTCCTGCCTCAGCCTCCCAAGTGCTGGGATTACAGGCATATACCACCATGCCAGCCACCAGAATGTCTTGACTTCACTTTCAGTTTCATTTTATTTCCTTATCCATGTATTCCCTTAATGCTGTACTGAGTTTTACCTACTGATTAATTTTTACTTTTATATAGTTTGATGTGACCTACTTTACTTTTTCTTTGGAAGTAGGCAGTTATTAACTGACTGAATACTATCCTAGTTATTTACTTGACAAATATTCCTTTTAAAAATTTAATTTTTGAAAATTTTTAATTTTTAAAAAAATTTTATTTTACAGAGAATAAAACAAAAGAGGACAGAACAACGCAGATCAGAACAGAACAATACAAGCAACACCGCACTTCACAACAAGACAATTGGATATCAACAGTAGCTACCATAATATCTCTTTCTTTGAAATAGTTGAGCTTAGCTTCACACACAATATCAAACAACAAAATAGAATAAAAGCATTCAAGAGAATGAAACTATTACAAGGCATTCTGACCCAAATAACAGAAAATGAACAATGGCTACTATAATATCTCATTTTCCATAAAAAATTTGTTTAATTATTACCCATGTTAAAATCCAGTAAGACACAACATGATAGAACCAATGGTAATAGAAGAACAAAAGCATAGTAGGTCTTCAAAGCCAGATGATATTAAATCAGCAATGGCTGATGAAGTGTGTTGTTTTCTTCACAGTAGGTGTTCATACCATTACACACAATAAGGTCAAATAAAACAATATCAGGGGAGAGGGGACTTAGGCCTGTGCGCGGCTGTGGCTGCGAGGGAGTTCCAGCTCATGCAGCTCATGCTGCGGCAGGGGCAAGGGAAGTTCCAACTCCCTGGCATTGGCTCCGGGGAGTTTGAGACTTCACTCCCAGTGCTGGGGTGCCTGCCTAGCCCCCTAGAACACTGGAATAGCCTGCAGAGGTTTCACAGGCTTGAGTGGACCGTACCTAGCCACCTTTATTCAAACAGGGGAACAAGCAGGCTCTGAGAGGGGAGGTGAGCCCGCAGAGTGGTGAGCAGAGTTCCAGCTCCCTGGCTCTGGCCCAGGAGAGTTTGGGACATTGCTCCTGGTGCTTGGGTGCCCATCCAGCCCCCTAAGACACTGGACTAGCCTTGAAAGGCTTCGCAGCTTGAGTGGACCACGCCCAGCGATTTTCATTCAACCAGGGAAGCCAAGACCCATGAGTCCCAGCAGCTGAGGGCACAGGAGGTGATTCCCAACACTCTCAGGGAAAGCTTTGGAACATCGCTTGAAACACAGCAGTATAGGAAAATGACAAAATGAAAGACCAAAATGCAATCTCAAGCCTCCAGCCCATCCCAAGAAAGCCTGGGAGCCAGAAACATAGAAGAAAATACTAGTCATACACCTGAAATACATGAAACGATATCAACTGAAATAAAGAAGCAAGTACAGGAAGCTATGAAAGAACTCAAATTAGAAATAATCTCCCAAGTAAAAGAAGAAATGATAAAAGACAGGGCCTCACTATGCAGTTCAGGCTGGACTTGGGCTCAATTTGTAGGCCAGGCTGGTCTCAAACTTGCAGCGATCCTCCTGTCTCAGCCGCCAGAGTGCTGGGCTTACAGGAGTGTGCCACCATACTGGGCTCCAGTCCCTTCTTGCCCATGAGACCTCAGTTCAGAAAGCACCTCCAGGGAGAGAATTTTTCTGTTCACCCTTTGTCCTGCTGCTATTTGCTAATAACCCACAATTAGCTTACTTATTTGCTTACTTGCATTTGGTCTGTCTCCACTAGACTGCTCACTTCTCAGGGCAAAGCTTTTACTCATGTGAAAATGTTCAGTCATCATCGTGTATTCTCCAGTGACTCTTATTACCATACTAACCTCGATTTCTGTAGCTCTAATCACAACTCAAAATTATCTTTGTGTTTTTGACTACAGTCTGACTCTCCCTCCTAGAATGGGCTCCATAAAGACAGGGACCAGGTCTATCTGGTTTACTTCCTTATCTCCAGTAGCCAGCATCCATCTGACACAGGGTGGAATGACAGAACCCTAGCCTTTATGTGTAAAAGAGGGTGCCACCCTCACCTCTTCCTGAGGAAACACTGCCCATTTTCAATTATTTAGTCTAGAATTGCTAAGGTATTGGCTGTTGATTCCAAAGAAATAAAGAGTAATTCAAAAATAAACTTTCTTATTTCTATTGTGCACATAAATCATGCAGTATTTAAACACAACTTTTGAATGGTATCAGAGGAATGCTGAAGTGCATAAGCAAATGTTTAGGAGACTAGAAAATTATTTGTGTTACTCAGCAGCTGCAATGTTGGGAAGCATATTTTATGCCTTGTGTGTACTGTTAAAATACAAATGGCTTCTTACTTCTGAGCATTCTCCCAGATCTTAATTTAAAAAATCTTTTTCATATCATAAAAGTAGCAGTGAAGCCAAACCAATGTAACACAGGCTTCATGGACTGGCTTAGAAATTCCAGCATAACCACAAGGGCTAACAGGGTTAACTGCTGCTACAAGTTGGAGCCAGGTACAAGGTCCAAAAGTTTGAAGACTCATTCTCAGAGGCAAAAGAGCCATAAAGAGTTGTAGAGGAGCAGACCTGGCTGCAGCACTAAAATCAGTGTGGGCAAATGGGGCAGGAGGTATAGGAATTGAGTTGAGCTTTCACCCTATACCCCACTTCTAGCTAGTTTCTTGCCTTGGTAACTTGCCTTCATTTGGTTAATGTTACTTTTTATGGATATAATATCATTATACAAAAGTAGCACTGCTCTAAACTCAAATGTCTAAGGAATACAACCATTGTACATCGATAAATTAATTTTGACTATAACCTGACTAGCAATTGCTGATATGGTGGTGGTTATTTTAAAAACATCTTGCTTGTCCATTACTACTAGAACATCAGCCTACAATTCAATACTTAGAGCTTCTGCGAGGACTTAGGAAGTGAGCTGGCAGACTAAATATATGCTCACTGGTTTCAGCTAGATGGTAACTAACATCTTCTTAATTTTCTAATATATTTATGCAGAAGTCCTTTGGCACCACTTATAGACATCTGTATAACATGATATATTACTTCTCGGGCACTCTGCCTCTTGAAATATTGCTTTTTCAAATTCCAACTAAAATTATGGGGATTCTGAACAGAATTCTTTTAAAACGTCTGTGTGAAAAGTTCAGATCATGGATTTTTAATTATGAATTTGACCCAGGTCTACTTTGGAAAGACAAAGAGAATGGAATCTTGGAAATTAAGTTCAGTCCAAATAAACCAAGCCCTCTCCCATTGCCACTAACCATTTACCTGAGAAGATGCATGTCAATGTGGCACATTTACCTGCATTTTGGAGGTAGTACTATTGCCTTGCTTTCCATAATATTAAGCAGATCTTACTTCATTCTTCATTTGTTTGGGTGATGGAGGTAGAAGGCGAGACAAAAGTAGCATGGCTATTATTTTGTTGCCATCTAAGGAAGAATTCATCTTAAAAATAATCATCACCTTAGAATTCAGAAAGAATGCAAATGGGCCTTGTAGAAATGTTACCAAGGTTTATTAATTTATTCACTCAACAAATATTCATGGAGTTTCTAAAGGTGTCAGACACTATGCTACATGCTGGGGATAGAGCAGTGAACAAAGTAGACAATTCACGACTCTAAAGAAGATTATATTCTAATGAGACTTCCGCTGGAAAAAGGCCTTTTCCTGAATATGAGTTGAAGAAATCTAGTTGAATGTTTGCCTAATTTCCTTCATTCCATCCCTTATTATCTCTGGTCACCACTATGACATTTTCCCTCCAATTAAGAGTCTACTCTCTCCAGGTCAACCTTCGCAGTGTGCTCAGACTTATTTTCTTCTTTATAGTGGCATAATTCAAAATGTGTACCAATATTATAAAAGCAAATAGTTCAGAATTTAAAGTGATATGATGAAAATCATCAGTTCTCTTGCCTGCCCTTTACTACATCCTCATTCTGCTCCAAGAGGAACCATTGGAATACTTTTGGCTGTTTCTTCTAGTAATTATGGTTGTATTATTTTATGCTATGATTTTTTTGGTACTTCTAAACTTGTCAGTGTCAGGCATTAGCTGCTAATCTCTTGTGCTAGAAGAGCACTAGAGAGATGAAAAATCAAATAATCTTACATTATATAGTTGCATTTTAATTATATATTTTAAAAGAGAGGACATATTTACATTATTACTACTATGTTGATATCATTCATGACAGAATCGTGAAATATACTACAATTATTTTTCTGGTAATATTTTTGATCTGTAATTACTATCTTTTTCTTTGTTTTCCATTTTCCTACCTCCTTTCCATATATCCTAACTTCTTTATAACTTCTCAGTAATATTAGATAGTCCAACCAGTCCTCTCCCTTTTTCTCTCAGATGTCCCCTTTCTGGGGCTGCCAGCTTCCTCCAGCAACCTTGACTGCAGACCCTTCAGGCCAGCTGCACACGGCTACCCTGAGCCTTCCCCATCTACTCTTGTAAGTTGGATCCAGTTTCCTAAGCAACTTTTGTGTTTTTTTTTATTTAAAGAGAAAAAAAACAGGAAAAGGGTATAAATGACACAGAATTTAAAAAAAAGATAAACAGTAAGAAATCACTAGTTGATAAATTACATATTGTCCTTTTAGAAATAGTTGCTTGAGCCAGGGTGGGGGTGGCTCACGCCTGTAATCCCAGCACTCAGGAGGCTGAGGCAGAAGGATCGTTGTGAGTTCGAGACCAGCCTAGGCTACAAAGTGAGTTTAAGGCCAGCCTGAACTGCATAGAGACCCTGTCTCAAAAAAAAAAAAGAAAGAAATAGTTGGTCAAGTTACAAAATTAAATCATGCAAAGTATACATTCAAACAGTGAGACTGTAATCAGCTATGCATACATGAGTCTTTACATGTATTTCTATCCTTTCTGTATTAGAGGGAAAAACAAAACTTAGCAAGACAAAACAAAACAAATTCCAATAAAAAACATGAAACCAAAAAATCATATAGAACCACAGTACAAGGCGATCTACAATGGTTACTCTCTTATTATCTTCAATAGAATTGTCTATATCATCAGGCATATTTGGATATAGCAGTATAATTGAATATAGCAGTACATAACAATATTAGTAAAAACAGAACATTGTAGACAGTATAAAACTTCAAAGGCAGGTAATAATCAAACCAGAGTGGGTATCTTAGTGAATCTTGTCATCTTCAGTGTAGTTGCCTAAACTCTCAGACTTGATACTATCAATCATAACATCTTTGAATAAAATCTGTCAATAAAAAACAGCGATCCAACAAACCAGATTCAATTAAGATCAGTCATTGTAAAACAGTGCAGCTGCCTATACTCTCAGACTTGATACTATCATCATAACAGCTTTGAATAAAATCTGTCAATACAAAACAACAATCTAACAAACCAGGTTCGATTAAGATCAGTCATTGTAAAACAGTGTAAGTTATACAGAGCTTCAGATTAAGTTAATAGGAAATTAAGGATGATTACCATACTATATCCTCTATATATATCCTACTATATATTTTCGGGATAACTGACAGTGCCCTCAAATCTAGTACAAGTAGACAAACTGGAACAGAATATAATCCATCTAAGCAGAGTGGTGTGAGTAACGTTGGTTTTAAATCCTGGTACACTATTAACAATATCCTCAGCCTTCTTTTTTAAGACTATTCCTCCCCTTTCCCTCCCACAGGATGCTTTTTTTTTGTAGTACTAGGGATTCAAACCCAGGGAGCCATGAGTCACATCCCCAGCCCTTGTTTATTTTTATTTTGAGACAGAATCTTGCTTCATTTCCCAGGCTGGCTTTGAACTTGCCATTCTCCTGCCTCAGCTACACACTTGTAATGGAGATTTCAACTGTGTGTTAACACACTCACCTGCTAGTCTTGTTTTATTTCCTCATTTTGCTACAGTATATCCTCCGGAAGTCTCTAAGAAAGCTGTCTGAGCCCTCTTTATATTGTCCACCATCATGGTGCCTGGCCTGTGCTCCATTCCTTGACATGTTGTCTCATAAGACTTCCAGGATCAAGCAATTCCTCCTATGATTCCAGCACTCTGGAAAGCTGAAGCAAGGAGGATAGCAAGTTCAAGCCCAGTCTGGGCAACTTTAGTGAAACTTTGTCTCTAAATAAATAATTTTTTACATGGCTATGGTGTAGCTTAGTATGAAGGCTATGGGTTCAATTCCCAGTACTGTACCAAATACAACATAGCATAAGTGCCCCATTAACCAGTGGATTTGGATGAAAACTGGAACAAAATTAGCTACAATCTAAGAGGAGACATTGGAGAACAACCTAGGTGAGTCTATAAGAAATTGTATATCAGCTAACCCACAGATTTATGCTGGGTTACGATTACTAGCATCTTAACACAGCAAGAGAAAATGTTACCACTATTTGGACAGTTGCATATGACTTAATGGAAAAAGTTTTTACTTTTTATTTTATGTCTATGCTAGTATCTTGGTTCAGTAATAATTATGTAAATGTTTTTAAAAACTAATAAAGATGCATGAGGGAAAGTTTCTGAGCCCTTGAATTTCTGAAAAGATCTTTAACCTCAAGTTGGATTAGTCTTGTAGCCAGGAATAGACTTCTGGGTCAAACATTGTTTTCCTTCAAATTTTTATGGCATTACTCAGTTATCTTGTAGCATCTAGCAAGGCTCTTGGGAAGTCCGAGATTGTGTGGATTCCTCTTTGTATACTATGACTGGCTTTCTGGAAGATTTTATAATCTTCTCTTAATCTTAGTTGAGCTTATGTTTCAGTCTCTTCTGTGCTCGATGACTTGACATCCAGTCCCTTGTTCAAATGTCTTGGCTCAAAGAGGAGATGTGTAACGGGCCCTATGTGATTCAGGACGAGGGTGGGAATGTAGGCAGCATGGAGGGTGAGAGAATATTCTCTAAAGTACAGCTCTGCCCAAAACTTTTCATGTTTGTCTCTTACCTAGTGAGGCAAGTCCACACTTTATTTTTTTTTTTTTTGAAGCAAGCCCTTTACCACTGAGATACAACCTAACCCCTTTTCAATTTATTTTTAAAATTTTGAGACAGAGTCTCACTAAGTCTCTAAATTGCGCAGGCTGGGCTCCAACTAGTGATCCTCTTGTCTCAGCTTCCTAAGTGCTGGAATTACAGGCATGTGTCATCAAGTCCTTTTGGCTAAATCCAAACTCTTGAGCATGACATTTCATGCTCTAATCTACTTGTGCTCTTTGAAGGGTCACTACATTCCAGTTCCTACCTGCAGGCCAACTGAGTTACTTGACATTTTCCAAGTAAATGTTTCACATTTTCATTGTCCTCCAGGTGCTTTGCTACCATCCCGCGCTCACATCATTCATAGCTAGAATGCCTTTTGCACTGAACTACATCTGTCCAAATCCTCCTACCCTGTGAAACCCCTAATGTCACCTCTTTCATGAAGGATCGTTCTTACCCTCACCCTAATGTTTGATACTTCTTCAGGTTTAGCCTCACTGTCTCCCGTGTGTGGTAGTCACTGATGCACATGTACTGGGCTACCAACACTCAGATGGTAGAACTGGAAATCTGAATTTTTTGGCTCCAACAGCACTTTGCACAGTGCACAACATATAAGTATTTTATTAATGTTTGTGATAGAAAGGAAATTTTGGTTTCTATAAGTATGCAAGAATCCAATACATTTTAACAGCTTTATTGAGACATTCACCCATTTAATGTGTACCTTACAATGGTTTTAGTGTACTCATAACATTGTGTGACCATCACCACCATTAATTTTAGAACATTTTCATTACTCCAAATCAGAGCCCTGTAGTCACTAGCAGATGCTCTCCATCTCTCCCCTTTCCCTAGCCCCTGACAACAATGTATCTGTTTTCTGCTTCTGTAAATCAGTCTGTTTTGGATGGAGCTACATTTCATATGAATGGAGCTATAGGCATGTGGTGGGTTTTTCCTGATTGACTTCTTTTGCTTAACATACTATTTTCAAGGTCAGCCATCTTGTAGCATGTGTCAGTGCAAAATTCCTTTCTGACAAATAATATTCTATTTGTGTGGATAGTCCTTATCCATCCATCAGCTGAATGGTATTTGTGTTGTTTCCACTTTTTAGCTATTATGAATAATGTTGCTATGTACATTTCTACATCAGACACATTTTCATTTCTCTTAGATATATACCTTATAGGTAAAATTGATCCATATGACAACTCTTTTTAACTTTTCAGGAAACTTTAAAGTGCTTTCCAAAGTGGCTGCACCATTTTTTCTACATCCATGCCAAAAAAAGAGGTCTTTTCTATTTTAGCTACCCTGATATGTATGAAATAGGATCTCATGGTTTTGATCTACATTTCCCTAAGGCCTTTTCATGTGCTTATTTGATATTTGTATACCTTCTTCTGAGAAATAGATATCCAGATACTTTTCCAATAAATCATCTCTAGTTAGAGTAAAATACACTTAACATAAAAGTTACAAGCTGGATGCACTGGCATAAATCTCTAATCCCAGAGCTCTGAGAGGCTAATGCAGGAGAAGTCTAAGCTTGGGCTCATGCAAGGCAAATGAGTGACTTAGGGAGATTCTGTCTCAAAAATAAATAAATAAATAAATAAATAGGCCTGGGGACTTGGTTTAGTGTGAAGTCCCTGAGCTCAATTCCCAGTACCTCAAAAAAATAAAACATTTAAATTGCCATAGTAACCATTTTATATGTGCTGTTCAGGGACATTACACACACTCACCTTGTCATGCAACCATCGTCACATATCTCCAGGACAGTTCATCTTGTAAAATTAAAATTCTGTACTCATTAAACCACAAGTACCCATGCCCAGATCCTGGCAACTGTTGTTCTACTTTCTTATCTCTAGGAATTTAGTTACTCTAAATACCTCATATAAATAAATTTATACAATATTTGTCATTTTGGACTAGTTTATTGCACTTAACCTAATGTCTTCAAGTATCACCCATGATGTAGCATGTGTCAGAATTTCTTCCCTTTCTAAGGCTAAATAATATTCCATTACATGTACATATTACATTTTACTTATCCATCTGTCTACAGCATCTGAGTTTGCCTATTGTGAATAATGCTGCTGTAAACACAAGTATACACGTATCACTCTTAAGAATTGAAAGATCCTGCTTTCAACTTTTTTGTATATATTCCAAGAAGTGAAATTGCTGGATAAAATTAGAATTCTATATTTAATTATTTGGGAACTGCCACACCATTGTTCCATACTATTTTCCATTATCACCAATAGTATGCATTAGTTCCAATTACTTTAAATCTTCATCAACAATTTTTACTGTCTGAATTTATTTTATTTAATAGTAGCATCCTAATGGGTATGAGTTGGCATCTTGTTGTGTTCTGATGCACATTTCCCCAATGATGACTGAAGTTACACATTTTTTTCATGTGCTTATTAGCTATTTATATGTCATCTTTGGAGAAATGTCTGTTTAAGTCCTTTGTCTGTTTTTAGCTGGTTTATTTGTTGTTTATTATTGAGTTGCAAACATACTTTGTCCACAGGTACTTTTTCAGATATATGATTTACAAATTTTTATTAGTTATTTTTAACTTTCACAGTGGTGCTCTTTGAAGCATAAATGTTGTTGGTTTTGATAAAGTCCATATTAACTTTTTTCTTTTGTTATGTGTGCCTTTGGTATCATATCTATGAAGGCTTTGTCTAACCCAAGGATATTAAATTTCACTTATATTATCTTTAAAGTTTTACACTTTAGACCTGAGTCTTTGACCTTATTGATGATTTGTGTTTATGCTGTGAAGTAGAGGCCTGATATGAATATCCAGTTGTCCCCATACCATTGTTGAAAAGACTAGTCTTTCCCTCATTGAATGAATCTGCCACACATGTTTATTTTTTATCTTTTTGACCCAGGGTTTTGCTATGCGGTTTAGGCTGGCCTTGACCTCCCTTTGTAGCCCAGGCTATCCTTGAACTCACAGTGATTGTTTTGTCTCAGCTTCCCAAGTGCTAAGATTACAGGTGTGTGCCATTACACCTGGCTGGCACTCATGTTGAAATCAAAAGTATTAGATATATATGGGTTCAATTCTTGACTCTCAAGTCTACTCAATGGTTGATTTATATGTGTATGGTTAATTTCTTGACTCAAAAATATTCTGTTGGTTTATATGTCTATTCTTATGTAAGTATCACACTGGATTACTGTTCCTTTGTAGTAAGTTCAAGTGTGACCCCTCTAAATTTATTTTGTTTTTTTTTAAGTTGTTTTGGTTATTTGGGGCCTCATGCAATCCCAAAAGAAGCTGGAGACTGGCTTTTATATTTCTTCATAAAAATGGTGCTGAAATTTTGATAGAGATTACACTAAATTGTATGTCAATTTGGGCGATAGAGATTACACTAAACTATATGTCGATTTGGGGGTAATGTCAATTAGTATGTTCAAGGCACTTGGATCCAAGCTTGGTCACATCTATCTTAACAGTATTAAATTTGCTCCATAAACACAGATATTGATGTTCATGAAATTATATTTATTGATATTTTCTTTAATTTCTTTATGTTAGTTTTCAAAGTACAAGTTTTATTCTTTTGTTGAATGTATTCTTTTGGATAAATAAAAGAATAAATATCTCTTATGAGGCTATAAATTTTTACAAATGGAATTTTTTTCTTAATTTTATTTTCAGATTATTATATAACACCATGAATGAAAGATTTAAAACACCAGGATCAACCCATAAGTTTAAAATCAAAGGTTGCTACCATTTTTATGTTGTCGTTTCTAGGGACTCCAATCTTTTATAATGGACTACAATGTCATAAAGCTTTAAAAAATTATCCCTTTAGTATGTTTTGGTAATGTGGAAACAATTGATTTCACCAGTGGATTTAACATTGCCATAAAAATTCCAAGCCAATCCCATCACATCAGAGGAAAGTTCGTGTGAAATTACACACTTTGGTAGTCCCAGAAACCTGTCTGCTATTAGTTAAAGTATTTACTCTACTTCTTGGGTGAGTGGCTATATCTATAATTATAGTTCTTTCTACAAAGAACATGGAAAATTCCTGAGTGCTGCTATTAATCTCTCCCCTTCTTCAGTGAACTGAAAATTGGATCCGGTGAGATTGAAAGTTTTTCATGGGTCAAGATCAGGACTCTGTTGTTAATGTTCTTGATGAATTTTGGGTTTTGCACTAGACATCAAGTTACACCAAGCTCTCATCTAGAGAAGTCACTTATTCAATTTTTTCTTTTTAAATCCTGACTTTAAAACATCATAGCTAACATACTTTTCTCTAAATTTCTGACTTGCTTTATGCTTAAATTAATAATAAACAACTTTATTGAAATATGTACCCAAAATGCTGGTCAAAACTCAAGTACATGCCTAGTGCGCATGAAGCCCTGGTTCTACCTTTGGCATCACAAAAACATAAAAACAAACAAACAAACAAACTTCAAATATTAAGTGACCATTAATTTATTTTACTTGAAACAATATTTTATTTTGATCTTTAAAAGATTCCTATACTAAGAAACATTTTTAAAATACTTAAACAAATTTCGTGTCAACTTTTAAAAAGAAAACTCACAGACTATAAACATTTGAAAAGTTGGAAGAAAACTTACAAGGACCAGGAAGGGGTGTGTGAACCAAGCTCAGCCTGCAGACATGTTTTATTTGGCTCCTGTGATATTTTAAAACTATTTAAAGTAGTTGCCAACATTTAAGACTCAGGCAATTTCCCATAAAAATCTGGATTTCTGAATTTTTTTGAAATTGTAGATAAACCTTGCCTTCTCAGGCCTATACTGCTACATGATACAAACTTCGGACATGTGCTCGAGTTTGTCAAGGTCATCCTCTTTTCCAGTTCCTGAAGAAGCATGAACTGCTGGCCTCAGAAGCCTTTAATTTTGTGACTCTTGAACTACTTTATTAATCCTCTCCTGAGGTGTTGAGACTGAAATCTGGAGAAATCTGTACTGCTCCAAATTATTCAACAGCTGATTATCAATTTCTCCATAACTGTTTGGACTCTAATGCTAAGAATGTTATTTATAAAACAGATAAAGTTAGGGAAGGGTTAATTATCACACATTTTCAAAGGATTTTGTTGCTTGTATGACACCATCACTGATGTATTTAGATTTTTTGTTTTGCTTTTTGAGACAGGGTCTTGCTATGTAGTTCAGGCTGTCCTTAAATGCATGATGTAGCCCAGGCTGGCCTCAAACTCAAGGTGGTCCTCTTGCCTCAGCCTCCTGAGTGCTGGGGTTACAGGTGTGTACCACCACACCCAACTAGTTAGCCTTTTCAAACGTAATTAACTGACAGAGGACTTAAAGGAACCACAGCTAACAAAAGCTTGGTCACATCTAGAAGCAATGGATCTTCACTATTTTGACCTGGACTTTTAAATTTAGATCTGATCTGTTCTTTAAAATTAATTTTCTTTCATTTCTCTCCTTTTCTTCCCCATGTCTTATTAGCATATCCAGGTAACTAAATTAAAACTTAATCATTACCTTATTGCACTATCCAATAAATACACATTTGATAGGGCTTGGGGTTTAGTTTAGTGGTACAGCACTTGATTAGAATGTTTAAGGCACTTGGGCACCAGGAAGAGAGGAGGAAAGGAAGGAAGGAAGGAAGGAAGGAAGGAAGGAAGGAAGGAAGGAAGGATTGAGCACTTAGTAAATAAATACCAGGTACAGTTCTAGAGAGTAGGGATAGCACACTGAACAAAAAGGAGAAAAGTCCCTAGAACAGCTGCTTGCTAGTGGGAGAAAGAGAGGTTAAGTAAATAAGCAGACCCTATGATGGTGTAAAGACAGAGGAATGTGACTGTGACCTGAGGTTTTGTGCTATTTAGATAGTGAAGTCATGTAATGTAAAAGAAGATTGATCTACACAGAAAAAAACAAGCAGAAAGTTTCTGAAGGGAAAACAAGTCTAATGTGTGCAATAAAAGGCCAGCCAGTATGGCTGGAAAAAGGGAGAGCATCAGGAGATGAGATGGGGGAGACAGGTAAGGAGGGGTCCGGGCATACAGGGCCTTGTACGCTATGGTCACAGGTGTAGATTTCACTCTGTTTTAGATGCCATTGGAGGGAGTTGCACTACGCTGGCCAAGTCTACAAGATATACCATATCTTCTGCATCTTCCACAACAGACCAACCTTACAGCAGCATTAGGCCTATGTATGAACTGAACTGCTAATTCTTATTTACATCAGAAACACTGGGTAATCCCCTGTAAGCAGGCTGTCACTAGAAGGACCTTGAATAGCGGGGCTTTGAAAGGTATTATTTGCAAGAGACAGGTTTCCAAGGATAAAACAAGCCAAATGGAAGCAAATGCCATTTCATGATTCTCTACTCTTACATAGTGTCAGGAGAGCTCTGTAACATTTCTGCGGAGAAGAGAGTAAGGCGGACTCAGTCTCCAATGAGAAAAGAGAAACTGCCATCGGATGGCAAGAGTGTTATCAGTGCCCTTCCTCTGGAGTGCATGGTGTCTTGAATGAGGGAAGCAGTGACCAGGTGTGGCACCAGAGTTCACCTGTAGATAGCACTCCTGTCTGGCTTTCAGATCACTGTGGATAGCTGATGCTATGTGGGTGTGACTGTGTGGTGTGTGTACATAGGCCCACAAGCGAGTCTTGGTCTTTGCAACCTCTCAGACCTTTGAAATAGTTCATCTGTTAAGGCAGAAACCTGTCAGTGGAGGACAGAGAACAGTGTAGATCATCTCTGATGAGAACTAGGTACTGACTTCAGTAAAAACTACAAGGGATAATGAAAAGATACAAGTGTTTAAATATTTTTAAAATGTGTTATAACACACATTACCAAGAACAATAGGATAAGTGTGTCTGAAGTGAGAGGGAATATTTTGAGGGGAACAAATGGCAACTGTGTCTCTTACTGTAATAAGTTTTAAAATTTTAATATTCATATGTTTTGATAATTCCTCATTAATAAACCATTTATAATAATTTCTGTCATATAAAAACATTACAGTGCATCCTCATTCACCTTATTCACTGGATCTGGCACCGTGGCTCTTCTCCAAAGTCAAAATGACCATGAAAGATGACCACTTTAAATCAATTCGTGACTCCAAGGCAGCCATAACAGCTCTGCCAGAGACATTCCACAAACAGCACATCCAGGACTGCATCAGAAAGTGGTAAGAATGATGGGTGTGTTTGAAGTGAGGAGGAGGCTTCTGAGGGGGGTTAATCACAATGTGTCTTTTATTTTATTGTTTTAAAATTTGAACATCGATTATAGTTTTTGATCACACCTCATAAAGGGGTGCTTCTGAGAACTCCTTCAGGCTGCAGTTTCTCTCCGCATTCTGAACCCTCAGTTCACTGATTTATAAAAAGTGACATGAAAAGAGAATTTCACCAGTCTATGGTTGAAAGCTCCCCCTGCCAAATGACTGTGTGAGTTAATGGAAAATCAAGATCCAACATCTCAAAACAAAAGTATATGCAGTTTTCAGGAACTGTGTTAATGACCTTTTTTGTCACTGTGTCAAAATACCTGATATAAACAACTTGGCGAAGGAAAGATTTATTTGGGTTCATGGTTTCAGAGGTTTCAGTACATGGTTAGTTGTTTCTATTTCTTTTGAGCTATGGCTAGGCAGAACATCAAGCAGGAAAGGTATGGAGATGGAAAGTTGCTCACTTTATGAGAGCAGTCATGATCTAATTTCTTCCCCAAAAGTCCATCCTCTGAACGCATGAGACTTTTGCAGTACGCTTTATATCTAAAGTATAACAGGAACACAAATTTCTGTCTTTTCAAGCCTAGTAGAACCAGAGTGTCTTGGCCTAAATTCAAGTAAAACTTTTAATAACTGTATGGCTTTTGGCACTTTTTTTAACCTCTCTGAGCCTTCATTTTCCTCATCTATGACATGGGATAGTAGACTGTCCATCACAAGGTTTCTGTAAGGGGTAAATGAGATCATGCATACATAGCACTTCAAACAATGCCAGGCACATCAACAAAGGTTAGTCTCCCTCAGCTCCCATAATTTCCAAAATAGAAACATTATTAGCCTATAATGTGTGACCTCATTTTGAAAAATGTTTGACACTTATCAGTGGCTTTTGGTTATGGAGTAGCAAAAAAAATGGCTGACTATCATATTGTAAATATGTACATCTCTTTTGCTTTGAATTGCTTTTGCTCTAGCAGTACTGTTTGCATTTAAACAGTGAACAACTGAAATATTAATGAATGAAAAATAATGCTTAATTAACAGCCTTTTATCAGACACCATATCCACTGCTATATTTAGCAACTAAACTAATAGAGAAAGCTGCTGCAGAATTAGTCAGCACATCAGCCTGTTAAGTACCACAGAACAGAGGAAGCCTTTTGTCTCAGCATCAAACCAGGGAATGAAAATGTACCTTATATTAACATTTTCAGAGAATAATAAAAGGATATGAAACACAATAATCAGGAAAAATGTCACACACAGCCTAAGTACACATTCATCAGAGGAAAAATGCCAACAGGGTGGCAGCCTAAATGAAGAGGTCTGTCTAGAAGCTAGGATTCATCAACTGCAAGTGAATTCTTTAAAACAATTTACCACTTAAAAGGCCAAGGCTTCCACCTTGGAAGAAGAGGTCCCAGGGTGTAATACAGAATATTAAGTAGGTAGCAGGGCTTTTTCTAGAAGCAGTTTCATGTGGTTTACTTTAACATTTAAGGGCATAATCAATGCAATTGAAAGGAAAGATTAAAGGAATAAAAGAAAAGCTTTCCTTTTGGAGTGACCTTTTATTTCCTTAAAATTATTTTATTTGGAGTCTATAACCAGGTAGGTATAGGTGGAGGAGAGAAAGAAGAGGGTGAGAGGGACACTCCTTCAAGATGGCCTAGCAGTCCTAATACATTATAAAGATTTTATTATATTATGAAGAAAATGTGTATATTCTTAATAAAAAAGCATAAAGAGAAAGAAGTTTAGCTCTGATAAACTGTGATAATTTATTTTGTTATCTAAAGATACTGGATAAACACGGCACATAGTAGGTCTTAATGAATATGTGTTTAATAGAGGTTCAGGATATGGCTCAGTAGTAAAGCACTTGCCTAGGAATCATGAAACTTCAGGTTTAATTCTTAGTATTGCCAAAAAATTTTTAAATGAATAAATGACTTCATATCAAGATCGTGGAGTAAGCCTATGCATAATTCTCCTTACATCATGCCAATAATCTATAAGATTTAAAAAATATATTTAAAAGTATATAACTATCATGGGCTAGAGAAAAATCATTATAGACAAAAACAAATTATAGCAGTAGTCAGATATAATGGTTGATGTGTAATCAACTTGATTTGTTTAGGTATCATCCTGGGGGAATTGGTGGGACATACTTCTGACTGCTTTGCTGTGGGTCATAGAAACATAACCTTAGCATCAATATCTGGTCCCTCAACCCTTCCTTTTTGGTGCTGTGTCCTTGCCACCATGAACTAAGCATTTTGCTCTGTCAGGCCCTTCTACCATGATGTTTCTACCTTGGAGCCCATGGACCATAGACTGAATTCCTTGAAACCATGAGCCAAATCAAACTTTTCCCTTAAGTTGTAAGTATACAGTACCATGTCCCAGCAACAGAAAAAGCTGACTAGGGCTTCAAGTTCATGGGAGACTGGAATGAAACTTGCCCAGAACATGGTAGGGACTGGAACTAGGATTCCAGTGTAAAGCAGGGTTTAAGACCATGTTTCCTGCCTGGTCTGCCTACCCACCAGTACTGGATCAGAATCTCCTATTTACTCAAGGCAGAAACCCTAGGCCTGTACCTGGGTTTGTGCCTCCTAACTATGGGCAATAGAACTGCTAAACCTTGCAAGAAAAACCCTGATCTTAGCTTTGGATAACTTGAGGGGCAAGGACTGAGGCAACTGAGAAATGATCTCCATGGGCATGGGCTTGGGTATGCAGAAGAAAATCTCCATGGAAAATTAGTTCTTCACAAGACTGTAAAATTTATGAAAAAGTTAGGAACCGTGAAGAGTGGTCAACATGCCCAATATCTGAGGAAATGAAGATAACAGAATGATTTCTAAAGTACTTTCCAAGCTACAATGGTTTAAATCTCCAAATTTTAAATTATGATTTTTACTTAGTTTTAATTTAAAATGTGCATTTCCTGTATTTCAAAATGCAAAATGATATACATATTATGCTATCTTTTGCATAAGAAAGAAAGAGAAAGATATATATTATATATATGTATCTGCTAATATCTGTAAAACATGATTTGCTGGAAGATTAAATCAGACATTAAGGAAATTGATTACCTAAAGGGAGTGCATGTGAATGGGTTACAAGGGAAGGCACTTGAAATTCTTTGAGCATATTTTTGTATATTTTCTTTTAGTTGCATTAATATTTTGCATATTCAAATAAAATTGAACTAATATCATAAAAGTTATATTCCATATAAACAAATACATTAACCTAACTGCATATCACACTGAAAATATAACTATGGGACAGAATAAAAGGATTAGTCCAATAACTTTTGACCTCATACTCTCAGTGTGCATTCTCAGTGGGGTATATCACTAGGATAGATAAAAATATGTCACCATACTGTACATAGCTGTACTATTATAGTTGTACATACTTTGGAGTCTAAGGCAAAATGGTTCTTTGAGACAAGAATTCAAGGCCAGTCTGGACAACATAGTAAGACCCATGTCTCTTAAAAAACAAAAGCAATCTAGCAAAGCAGTCTTGAACATTACTTAGTGGTTTAGTATTGGCAGCAACATTTCGCCAGGAATATGAAACTATTTTGTGTATGGCATTGGATTGAACAGCGAATAAATACACTAATAATTCATACATAGATTGAGAGTTGGGATTCTCATTGTGGGAGAAGGCAAACACAATGTTTTGGGGGAAGAAGTAGAAGAACCATGTGACACTGGAGTAGAATGTAACTATGAAAATGAACTCTGTAGGCCAGATCTCAAAACAAAAGATAAAACAAAAGCAGCCACACCCTAAGGATAAACATCAGGGATTGATATCCTAAATAGGTATGAGGAAGCCAGAGCGAGTCACCAACCCAACCCCTACAGGCAAAAGCCCTGTTCTGTATTCATGCCTGCTTGCTACATGACTCACTTCTCTATTTGATCCCAATTTAATCAATTTTACCAGAGCCATTACACTTGTAATCTTATTGGTTGACCATAGTTTTTCTGTTTCACCTTATGCCCACCTTGTGAGTTGCCATTTTCCCCACTTTGGATTCACCTCACTTCATGGTTTTGCTCTATAGAGGGCCCTAGGTAAGATGGTCTTTGGCAACATACTTGGGACCCCTTCCGCGTCTCTCTTGGACAGACGCTTGCTTTCACTCAATAAATATATTATTCAAATATATATATATATATATATATATATATATATATATATATTTGAACTCAGTGTAAAAATGTACATTTATCTTCTAAAAAGGTGTAGAAGCAATGATATTTCAGTAGTATTGAGCACACAGCACCTAGAATCATATCCTAAATGCAATTTAGAGTTCTCTAAAATAGGTACTGCAGTACAGTTTAAAAGGACAAGATGGTCAGAAGGTAGAGGCAGTAGCATTTTGAGTTTGAGGCCAACCTGGGCTGTATAGCAAGACCTTGTGCCCTAAATAAATAAATAAATGAAAATTTAAAAAATAATGTATAAAGATGGGAAAGGAAGGAGGACTGAGAAAAGAAAGAAGAAAAACTGCGTTGTAGGCTTTAGCCAACCTAGCCGGAAGCTGTGGAGCCAGAATTCAGCCCCACCAGGGTCCCACAGCAGACTGAAAAGCCAGGTCTTCATATTCCATGTCTCAGTCACCAGTCATGAAACCTAGGTGGCCCCAGGAATGGTACACACTTAGGCAAGCCTGCTGACCGCACCCCACAGCTAGGCAGTAAGACCCTTCTTGATGGTTAACCCAAAAGGCACCTCTACCATTGTCTTCCACATGGAAAGGAACTAACTTTCCTTGAATGAAAGAATGTCTTATTCCATGTCCAGGGTAATCAATGAAGAAATTGAGCCTGGAATGTTTTGTAATGTGAGAAAATCAATGGAGCCTGCAATGTTTTGTAATGTGAGAAAATCAATGGAGTCATTAAAAAACAAAACAAAACAAAACAAAACATGGGATTTATCCAGCTAAAAGGGGACCATTAGCTTTCTGTTTAAAATTAATTAATTAATTAGTTCATCTATTTATTGTACTGGGGATTGAACCTAGGAGTATTCTACCTTTAAGCTATATTCTCAGTCCTTTTTAATTTTTTTTGAAATAGGGCCTTGTTATGCCGTCCAGGCTGGTGCTGAATTTATGGTTCTCTTGCTTCAGCCTCTCACCCTGCTGCACTAAGTGGGAATAAAGATGCACTCCACCACACCTGGCTCCACTAGGCAAATGTGGTAGAATCTGAATATCAAGATGAATAAAGACAAGGATGGATTCTAACATATTTATAATAAGAAAATAGAATCCATGAGGTGATACTGATGCTAATAAGAAAAGTAGTTCAAAAAAGGAGGGGAAAGAAGGGAAAGCTATTGTTTTCAGTGCTTCATTTAGGAAATCTCTTCTTTATAGGACAACTCCAGCTAACAAATGTAGAAGAAATGATGGAAATAGAAAATTATCATTTTATAACCAACTGATTTAGTTAAAAATTAATAGATACTAAAAATAACAGGTAAAAGCCGGTTGAGAAATAGATTCACAGATTACTTGAAAGGGGAAAAGGAATACTTACCAGGGAGAAATTGGGTAGAAATCACCTGAATTCAGTGATGAAAACTCACTTTATAACAGGACACGCTGCCCATCTGGCTTCTAAAGCAATGTGCTAGGAATGCACCATCTTTTCTTTTCTAATCCTGCAAAAATGAGGACAGTCAGATAAGTTCAAACTGAATAATATTGGGGGGGGGAATCTCCAACTGAGCTCTTAAAAAAAAGCTAGGAAACTATTCTAGCTCCAAGGAGGCTAAAAAGCCATGACACTGGTGTAATGCTTGGTTCTTGTTAGGATCCTACATTAGAAACAGCTACAAAATATATTATTGGAATAACTGGAGAAATTTGATTATGGATATAAATTTTATCATATTATTATAGCAAAGCTGAAATTTTGCAGATGTGATCAATGCACTGTGGCACATGACCTTGTTTTTAGGAGATACTTGTTGAAGAGTTTAGGGGTGAGGATCACATTGCCTGCAATTACACCTATCAAACAGTTCATAGATAGATACAGGCATCCACACAAATAAAGTAAATGTGGAAAAATATTAACAATCAGTGAATATAAAAGGGAATCCAAGTTTTTCATTAAACTGGTCCTATCACCTTTCTGAAGGTTTAAAATATTTCAAAATAAAAAGCTGAAAAAAACAATTAGAAATGCAAACAAATTTCATTTAGATAAAAAGGGAAATTAGCATTATGGTCAGGTATAGAAAGTTAAATATTACATCTGTCTGTCATGAGAAAGCTAAAATATAGTAATGAATAAGTAAAATAAATTAGAGATAGTAGGGACAAGAAAGTAGACATTTTGCATAGGGGGAAGAGGGTCAGGAGGAGAGAAAAAAGAAGATAAAGGGAATGAAAATAATTAAATTATATTATATACTGTATGCATCAATTATTCAAAGCAAACATCATCATGCATTACAACACATTGAAAAATGGTATAAAGTAATTATTGTACATAAAGTTATTACAATGGATTTCATTTTGGCATAATGAAGTTACTTTGATATATCATAAATAATAATGCTTTAAAACAAAATGGGTACATCACTGTTTTGATTCCATGCAATTAAATCTAAATATAATATCCCATTCCATCAGCCATATAAATATATATGATTAATTTTTTAACAGTTGGAAATTTTACATTGTTCCTTTCTTCTCCTTCAACTCATATCTCCATCAACTTCTCCCATAGAACTGTGTACTAATATATTTTATGTATATGTCTGCTTTTGATCATTCTATCTAGTTCTCTGCAACAAATTGTGTATGTGAATTTTTAAAAATTTTCACTCACCATAAAGTTGCCCATGTTTTTAAAAGATTCTGGATAGAGTTATGTTTATTATTTATTTATTTATCTATTGGTACTGGGGATCAAACTCAAGGCCTTGCACTTGCCAGCAGGTGCTTTTGCTGCTGAGCTAAATCCTCAGCCTGATAAGAGTTATTTTTAATACACCATATCAAAATAACAAATGTTTTAGAAAACTTGAAAAATAGCTAAAGTATACAATGTAAAGATGGAAATGTATTCTTTAGAGATGGAATAAATATATGTGGTTAAAAAGTATTAGTTCATGCATTTGTGGATAAACATTGTTAATTGTTAGAATAAGACACTGTTAGGGTTCAATATTATTTTCATTCTTTACTTTTAAAACTGCAACTGCAAAGAGGATTTGTTTATACAAATAAGAATGAAATGTAGTTTCTCACACAGCATTGTAATATAATCCTTTTGTTTTTTCTAAGTTATATACCAGATATCTCATTGTGATATATCATTAAAAATGAATTTTAAAGATTTATTAGCTGACAAGTCTATTAGATCATTCAGCAATTTGGTTAAAAGCAAAGAACTGGAAACTACCTGTGTTGCAAATGGTGTCATTATGCAGTGATTACAGTGTTTCATTTTTTTTTTCACATCAACACCCCTATTTTGGCTGGCCCCTTGGTCGCCAGAAGGGTTTTTTTTTAATTTTTAAATTTTTTTTAATTTAAAAAGAAAAAAAGCATGTAAAGGTTAGAGATAATACAGAATTCCAAAAAAGAGATAAACAATAAGAAATCACTAGTTAATAAATTACATATTGCCCTCTTAGAAATAGTTGTTCAAGTTACAAAATTAAAGCATACAAAGCAGATAGTCAGTGAGAGTGTAAACAGCTACACATGCATGAATCTCTACATGTGTTTCTATCCTTTCTGTATTACAGGGAAAAACAAAACTTAGCAAGGCAAAACAAAATAAATTCCTATAAAAACATGAAACCAAAAAGTCATACAAAACCACAGTAGAAGGTGATCTACAATGATTACTGTGTTGTTTCTTATTATCTTCAATAGAATGTCTATATCATCAGGCATACTTGAATAAGCAGTATAATTGAGTAAAGCATTAACAACAATATTAGTAAAGATAAAACATAGCAGACAGTATAAAACTTCAAAGGCAGGTAATAATCAAACCAGAATGGATATTCTAGTGCATCTTGTCATCTTAAGTGCAATTACCTATACTCTCAGACTTGATACTATCAATTATAACAATCTATCAATACAAAACAGTGATCTAACGAACAAGATTTGATTATGATCAGTCATGGTAAAACAGTGTAGGTCTTACAGAGCTTTAGATTAAGTTAATAGGAAATTAAGGATCATTACCGTACCATATCCTGTTATTTTCGGGATTACTGTCTGTGCCCTCAAACCTAGTACAGGTAGAATGACTGGAACAGAATATAATACATCTAAGCAGAGTAGTGTGAGTAATGTGTGTTTTAAATCCTGGTGCACTATTAACAATATAGTGTATCAAGGCCATCTATGTTAGAGATTCTAGTTATCCTTCTCTGCCTCATTTCTGCTATGCTATTTTTCTGCCTTTGTTTATCTAGTTTTCTCCTTCATTCTACTTCCTGCCCCACTCATTGAGGCCTTTCTGCCACTGTTCCTAAAATCCTGGTATTTTTTTCTCTCTCTCTAGAATGTCCTTCAGTATTCTCTGTAGGGTTGGATTGGTGGTCACAAACTGCCCCATTTCCTCTTTGTCATGGAAGCATCTTGTTTCTCCATTAATTTCTAGTGACAATTTTGCAGGGTACATCAATCTGGGCTGGAGGTTATTTTCTTTTAGGGCTTGGAAGACTTCGCTCCAAGCTCTTCTTGATCTGATGGTCTGTGTCGAGAAGTCAGCTGTGATTCTGATGGGCTTATCTTTATAGGTAATCTGTTTCTTTTCTTTGATGGCTTTTAATATTCTTTTTTATATTGAATTTCTGGTATCTTGATTATTATTTGTCTGGGTGTAGCTCTGTTTTGGTTGTAGGTGCCTGGAGTTCTGTATGCCTCACACAACCGAATGTAATTTTCTTTTCCCATACTTGGGAAGTTTTCCTTAATTATTTCCATGAATAGCCTTTGTAATTTGCCTGTATGTATTCCTGCTTCTTTGTTCACATTTTTTATTCTTAAATTGTAGATTCTCTTGTCATCTTCTAGCCTTTGTATTGTTACTGCCTGTTTCCTTGTTGTTTTTAAGAGATCTTTCCTTTCATGATCACACATTGCAAACTTGTCGTCAAGTTTGATAGTCTACCCTTAGTTTCTTTTAAGGAGTTTTGCCAGCTTTCAATGGAGTTTTTAATTTCCTGGTAGTTTCTTTGAATCTGGTTCATGTATTCTATATTTTCTTTATATTCTTTTTCGAATGTTTCTCTCCTTTCTTTTTTGTGTGTTCCTCCCTTCTTCTGTCTGTATCATCCTGAGAGATGCTTCCTGAGAACATTTCTTTTATTACTCTGCTCATATCTTGCTTTATCTGATTTAATATTCCAGTTTTGTGCTCATCTACAAGGTCCCAAAGATATCTCTTAATGTCCATTGAAGCGATGTCTGATGTTGTGTGTTTGCTGCCCTCAGCCTCCCTTGTTTTTACCTCTCCTGGATCAGGGCTCTCAGGGTTCTGGGCTGGGGTCCTCCTCCTGCCTCTCTCTCCTGTCATGGCCCTGGCTTCCTCCACACAGGTCACATTGCAGGTCCCAGCCTCCTTTCCTTTTGGCCACGTTTCCTCTGAAGCATGCTGGCAAGGGAACTTTGCCCTTTCCTGCCTGCTCTTGTCACTGAGGTGTAAACAGTGGCTGTATTTGCCTGCCCCTCCCCACTGGGCCAGCCAAACTTCAGGTGCCTCCACCAGGTTAGTACTTGCTAGGCACAGGGAATCGATTTGGGACGGCTCATTGGGTCCTAGCTAGGGGTGCAGCCCAGTTCAAGCAAATCCAACAAATCTGCTCTTGGGAGGGAGGAACCAACTGAAGTCACTGTTGTTCCCAGTTCAGGCTCCTCCTGCCGGATTCCAACATGTAGCCCATTTGGTCGCGCCCTTCCCATAGTGGGGGTCTCACTCCCAGCACTGACCGTGGATTAATGAAGGTCCCTTCACCGGCTCAGCTCTTCATTCTCCGCTCTCCACTCTTTGTTGGGCTCACTAACCTCTGACTTCAGTGCTGCTGTGCTTCCTGTGATTGGTGGCGGGCACAGATTCAGGCCTTTGCAAACTTGGCAGGTCACCATGAACGAAAATGCTGTGTCCCTTAATTTTTAGCTGTTTCAGTTGTAGTCCCAAAGTATTTGATGAGCTTTTTTATGTTTTAATTTCTTCCTGTGTCAAGGGGCTCCATCTCCCTCTGTCTGGGTCTCTTCAGGGTGTTTTATTCTGGCAAATGAGTTGTTTCTCCTGGGAGGCTTTGTATTTTGTTGCTCACTGAATGGCCATCTTGTCTTCTCTCCACCAGAAGGTTTCTAATCCTCAGGGCAAGACACCAAGCCAGATTAGTAACCCTGGAAAACCAGTCTTTCTTTTTTAAAATGAGAGGAGGACTGTTAAGAAAAAGGAGGCTGGTAGGAAAGGAGAATCCACTTGCCTGAGACTGTGTTAGGGAGATCAATTTTAAGAGGTCAAGTGAGCAGTTAGTGATTGACTTCTTTACAAGTGAATGTGCCCGCTGAATCCTAGCAACTCTCCATGTATCACGAATGATATGTCTACCCTAGTATGACTTAATTTACCTTTTCTCAGTTTCCACATCTGCAATTGAGGGTTAACATTATTTATTCACAGGATTACTGGAAAGGTGGAGTTAAATTTCATACCATATGTAAAGCTCCTAGCACATTTGACCTATAGTAGTTATTCAGGAAATGTTAGACTCTTCCCTGCCATTCCATCTTTGCATTTTAGTTAACCGCTCTCAGGTGTGATGATAATACAGTGCTTATATCAAAAAGAAGAAAGTCTTTGTCTTTTACCAGTATATATTGAAGTATTCTTGATGGAATGATACGCTTCATTTGATTTAAAATAGTTTGGTGCATATGTGCACTAGAGGAAATAGGTAGGGGAACTATAAAGTAAAATTGGTCATGTGTTGAGAAATGTTGAAACTAAGTGTCAAATGCATAGAAGTTTATTATACTATTTTCTGTATTTTAGTATAATAAAAGTTTTTAAGAGAATCATTACTTTAATGTCTACCATGTTGCAAGAAACTAGAGTATAAACAGGGAAGGTGCATTATATCATGTGTCTCCAAGGAGGCTATAATCTGCTCAGATCTGCTATGATCTGCTCTGCTATGCTATGATCTGCTCTGCTATGACCTGCTATGATCATAGCTATGATCTGCTATGATCTGCTCAGGTAATATATACGTGCATCATCAGATATGTTTCAGTTACCTGCTATGTTAACAGCATGAGCCATGCACTGTAGGAACAATAGATTCTGCCCAAGCTGCTTAAGGACAACTTGGAAGAGGAGGTGAGGTTTCATTATTTCAGGTGTGGAATTTATGCAGTTAGGTACCTATTAGATGTGAAAAGTCCAAAGTAGTGGCAGTTTTTACATTGGCCACCTAGGGGTAGCATGCCAAAATGGAGACAGGAAAGATGGAAGGAGAAATAGGTCAGGACAGGGTTAAGACTGGGCAGTCTTTGGATATGCTGGCTTTGCATTTACTGAAGTTGTAAAGTACCCATGAGATGCAGATATGTTTAGGAAGTCATTGAAACTGTGTCAGTTGTAACAAAGGTTTCATGAAGGAAATACACAGGATGTTTTAAGGTTTTCTAGATCCCAGGTTGATGGCCCATATTGTCTGAATGGAAAGAAGGAATGAAAAGCCTGGCTAGATAGGGAGGTCTGCTTGCTGAGCACAGTTATGTTGGGCTCCATGTTTGCCATGTTGCGTGATGATCATAAATGGAGCAACTGTTCAAAGCCTTGTAGAAAGGGATACTTGATGCTCAGAAATGATAAGGAAAATCAGGTGAAGGTCTCAACTCCACTCTGAAAACATAAATAAGCAGCCACTGTACATGACTGTGGTAAAAGTGACAAACACTCTTCCCTTGTTGTTTTGGAAGTGCAGTATAATAGTTTATTCTATGGACTTTAGTGTAACATCGTTTGGTTTTAATCTTGTACCCAAAATTGCTTAACTCTTTAGTTATCCTTAGGCATCCTCAGTTTCCTTATCTGCAAAGTGGGAATACAAGTATCTAACTTGAGAGTAAACAAAAGGATGCACATAAACTTACGTTTACATGGTATATAATACATTTTCAGTAACTTACAATTACTAGTGCTAACGGTACTTCTTGACGACAAGACAAAGGACTTGATTACTCCATGTGTTGACAAGGGTTCCATATTTTCTTTCAGGAATGTTTTAAATTCTGTTGAAGCTGAAAACTCTTCCTCATGTCTTATTTCCTTACTCAAATAAACAGAAGTTAGTGGTCAGATCTGAGATCACATTATTTAATTTCAGCCCATTTAATTTCTGTTTCTTAATGCTAAAGACATTATGAAAATGTAGCACACAAGTTCACAATCTCAGCAACCCTTTTCGTTTTATCTATTTTGCTTATTCAGCAACAGACACTGCAGTCTCCTACATGCTTTAAGTGAAACAGTGTGTTTCTGTGACCAACGGAAGTTGAATTCCAATCCAAGGAGATGAAGTGTTAAGAGGCAGGCAGGGCTGGCCTTGACTGCAGACCAAGCTGGGGCCATGTGGGAGGTGGCAAAGCTGGCCTTGCACCTAATGGAAACTTCTTGATTGTCTGCAGAAAGGAAGAAGGGAGGGAAGAAATGGGGGAGGCAGGGAAGAAAGAAGCAGAAGGGAGGGAAGGAAGGAAGGGAGGGAGGGAGGAAGGAAGAAAGGAAGGAAGAAAGGAAAGAGTGGAGAAGGGAGGTGGGAGGAGGGAGATGAAAGAAGAAAGGATGAAACAGGAGAGGGGGAGAAAGGAAGGGAACTTTGAAAGAATGAACCACAAGTAGTATTGATTGAGTGTCAAAGGATGATTGTAAGTGTTCCTGGGAGAGGGTCCTCCATCCAGAGCCTTTCATATGGGGTGTTTCTTGTCCATTTCTTTTGGGCTGGGCTCAGGGTTGATTTTTAGGGTTGTTGCCTGATTGCTCAATGCCATCACTAGACAATGTGTGGGATGGTTTCTCTTGCCATACAGAAAGGCCTAACGTCAGCATTTCTGAGGGTTCCAAGTGGGAAAAGAGAAGGCCCAGGCCCTAGGTGCCAGGGGAGAGAAAAGGACTTTGCAGAAGCTTATGCTACTACTGGTTCTCTGGTAAGAGTGGCCACCATCCAGGTAGAGCAGTTGGGAAAACAAGAGTCGTGAAACTTTGCTGTATTTACTCAAATTAAATATACTGCTGCTCTGCCTTCCAGCTCTTATAAGCCTTGATTTCCACAGCCTTCCTTACAGTGGAGAAGGCCTTTGTAAAGAGAGAGGGCCATTTCTCTCCTTGAATCCAACTCTCATTCTACTTGGGGACTTGACTCCTTTGATAAAACCTCCACTTGTGCCCTGCCAACCCCACCCTACGGACTGTCCCCAAATCTTTCACACATTCTCCTCTTTTTAAACTCAGAGAAAAAGGAACCTTCCCTTGTCTCTACTGACCTTTCTGGTTCCACTGGATTTCTGTGTCTCTACAGTGAAAAGCCTCAAAAATAGTTGTCTACCCTGTGGCGTCTCCAATTCAAGCCCAATTTCCTCTTCAGACCTGTTTTACCAAATCCTTCCACTTCCCTCCACTGACACCACCCTGATTGGAGCCATCATCAGCTTTGATGGGAAGTATTGGGAAAGTTTCTTAACTAGCCTCCTTGTTTTGGTTCTTAATCTCTGAACCATTCTTCACACCATAGTAGTCTTTTAAAGAGATAAATGTGATCTGGATTATTACACAGAAATATGAATGAACTGAGGACACATAACAATTTGGATGACTCTCAAGGAATGACGCTGAGTGAGAAATGCCAATCTCAAAATGAGTACGATTGGTGTTCTGTATCTGTGGATTGTGCACCTGCAGACTTGACCAAACCCCTATCAAAAATACTTGAAAAAAATTGTGTCTGTATTGAACACATATATACTATTTCTCGTCGTTGTCCCACATGCAATAAAGTACAACTATTTGCATATTAGGTATTACAAATAACCTAGAGGTAAACTAGGACAGGATGTGTGTACGTTATTGAAAAATACCATGCCATTTTATACAAGGGATTGGAGCATTGGTGGATTTTGATATCCAAAGGGTGCTCCTGGAACCTGTTCTGTATGGATATTGAGGGACAAATTAACTTTATTATTATAATTTTTTTGATACCAGAAATTGAAGTGCCTTACGCTTGCCAGGCAGGTGCTTATGCCACTTGAGATTTTTCCCCTTGGCCTGGAAGTTTATTATTCACTTATATAATATTTTTGAAATATCAAAACTGTAGAAATGGAGGACAGAATAGTGTTTCCCAGTGGGAAGAGCTGGAGAACTAGGGAAACATCTGTGGTGGCAATGTGGGCAACAGGGGGGATTCTTGTAATGACAGAAATGTTTTGTATATTGACCCCTGTGGTGAATACAGGAGCCTATACATGTGATCAGATTGTAAAGGTTCAAATCCACAGGCACACACAAGTGAATGCAAGTATAATGAGAAATCTGAATAAAAATAGAAGACTGTACGAATATGATAAACCACAACACTCTCATGCTCCAGGATTAAGCCATTCATTCAATGGCCTCTCATTGATTTTAGAATGCAGTCCAAAACCCGGTCCCTGCCAACCCCTTCAGCCTTACATGGTGCTACTCTCCCCAGCTCTCCTGGTGCCCACCACCTGTTAGTTCCACAGCATCAAGATTTACTCCCTCTCTCTGGAGAGCTTTTCCCTGGTTCTTTATACAGGTTCTTGTTTCATACCTTTCAGTCCTCAGTTTAAGTGCCACTTTCTCTCTTCCTAGCCACTTACAACTTACACCCTCTTAGTCATTTGCACAGCTTTATCCTAATGCGACCATTTTCTCATTTCTTTAATGTCTGTATCCTAGGGGAAGGATGATAAGAGTGTCTGCGTAACTGCGCTGTATCTTCAGCGCCTGGTGCAGTACTAGGCACAAGGTGAGAGATCAGAGAACTGAACAGTTGAGTGAGTCACCACGTGCCTCCCTGCCTAGTGCTTTCTGAATGATGTGGAGTCTTCTGGACGGTGGCGCCAGCTTATGGATGAGGCTCCTTTAACCCTCAGGCTTGGTATTAATTAAGGGGAGTCGTCGTCGGTGGAATTTCAGCGCACTGGACAGCACAGGGTTGGCAGTCTGGGTCAAAACCGGTGCGCTCCGTGCCTCTTTGCAGGGGGAGCGCAGGTGAGCCAGGACGCCCGGCGAGGCTGGCTGCCACCCTGGCTGACTCTTTGTTGCTCCCACCTCCCGCGTGCTGGCCACGGCTGCCTGCAGACATGCGACTCCACTCTGGTCTGCGAAGGCCTGCGGCTTGAGGGAGGGGGGTCCCGGGCGCCCCCTCCTCCCGCCTTCAGACGCAAGCAGGTCCGGCCACCTTTCTCGCACGCCCGCGCTTCGCAGGCGACAGGTCCTCCCCTGAGGCTGGGGCCCGCGGTCCCGCCTCGTGCGTGCGAGACGAGCACTCCCTCCCCACGCCCGCCTGGCCGGTTCCCACGCGCGCGCCGCACCCCGCAGTCCCCGCGCCGGGGGCACAGCCCCAACCAGCGCGCGCCCCACGCCACGCCACGCCGCCCCGCCCCGCCCCGCCTCCCGTCGCCCCGCCTTGTCTCGCCTGAAGCCGGCCGCGCACGCCCCCGCGCGCGCGCTCCCCCACCTCTCCCGCGCCCCTCCCCCCGCGCCCTACATCCGCCACCCCGCCACCGGGGCTGAGTCCGCAGTCGCCGCCGCCGCGCTTGGCTTCTGTGCAGGCAGGGGCTGCCGCCGCGGACACAGCTGTGCGGGCGAGCATCTCCAGGCAGTAAGCCCGCTTTCTCTCCGCGAGGGCGTGCGTGTGCCCCTCCCACCCGCCCGCCCGCGCGCGTCCTCGGGGAGCGTCTGCCCCCCTGCCCCGCCGCCGCTGCCGTCGCCGCCGCCGCCACTACCGCTGCCACTCCAGCCTGGTTCCCGCTGTCCAGCTCCTGAGACTTCCTGGGCTGGGTACCTGCGGCCTCTGGCCTGGGCGCCTGCGCGGCGGCGGGAGCTCCTAGGACTGCCGGCCAGGGGTGCGGGACGAGGGACGGGAAGATCCCCGAGGGTGCGTGCCTCGGCCTCCCCGAGGGCTTTCGCCCCGGGGAGGGTGAGGAGGGAATGGGGAGGCGTGGAGGGGTGCAGGAATGAAATAGGGGCGCTCCCTGTTTTCCTCTGCAGGGAATGGCGGGGAGTGGGAGGGAATCAAGGAGCGCTTTGGGTTTTGCACAAGGGATGGTGGGCAGTGGGGGTTGGGCGAGGTGAGGGAACCTAGTGGTTTTTTCAGAGGTAGCTAAAGGGGTTGTGGGGAGCAGGTGAAGACGAAGTAGGGGCCTCCCTTGGGTTTCCAATCTAGGATGGCGGCTATTGGGGAAGGGATAGGAAAGGGAACCTGTCTTGGTTTGGTCTGTGGAGATGGCAGGGATGGAGGGAGTAGAGGTGAGGGAGGGAGCTCTCCATGGTTTACACAGGGGGATAGTAGGGGTGGGCTGCAGAGAGAATGAGGAGCACTCCCTCCACCCTCGCTGTGGTTGTGCTCTCCTAGAGGGTGGCAGGTGTTTGGGGAATGGGGTTGGGGAGCGTCGGGGATTTCTGCTCTAAGTGTGGAACCTACAGAATTGTCACCCAGGTTGAGTCTTAGAAGGTGGGTTTTCAGAATTGTAGGGTGTGACCTTTCTGTCTCAAAAAGCTTGAAATCCTACGAGGTGCAGCTTCCTTTACTGGGCTCTGAGAGGTTTGTGCTTTGGAAGTTTCTCTTTTATTCCTCCAGCCTCAGTCTTCCAGGACTAGATGGGGGTTTGAAAATCAGCAAGGCTAATGGAAACATTGTGTGTGGTTTGTGTTATTTTCTGTGTTTGGGAATGTGTGAGTTTCTCAGGTTTGCTTTGATTGCCTTTTACAATAATATTCCTGTACTCAGCAGACCCCTTGGGAAAAGGAGAGACCCAGGTCTATTAATGAGATTCCAAGTTTGATTTTGGAAATTCCTGAAGGGTAAGAGATGCACCGTTGTAGCGTTTTGTGTGGATTTCAAAAGAGGAGAAGTAATAGGAGAAACATATCTTTGCTGGAAATCCCTTGTAGTCTTTATTTAAATTATTCCTTTGGGACTGACTTCCCTTTGATTTGAATTTGGAATAGATCCAGTTTTCCTAATTGGACCATCATTTTGTAATTGCCTGTAATGCTTCTCTGGGTTATCAAATGTATGGCAAGCTTATGGCACACCAGGAACAATTTTTTGTTATCTTGATTAAGTCAGTTTTATTGTAAATGTTATGTTGTTCTTTGAAAATGTGAACATTTGCAGAATAGCATAAGTTTAAATTATGGGTTTCTTGAAATTTTATAAAGCCTTGCATCCCAGTTCATCCCAAGCAACAAACCCATCCCATTCTTTACATTGAAAAGGCAAGAGCTTCTGGAATGGTAGCTTTGCCTGTGGAAACTCATATTTGCTTAAGAAGAATACATGTTAAATAGGCATCAGCCTTCAATGTGGTAGAGCTATAATGCTTTCCCATTTTAGTTCCATACGGTTCCAATCTAGGCTTTACTTTCTGTCTTTAAAAACTGCATATTTAACATTGTAAAAGGCAGATGTAATCTTTATGCCAAGAAAATTGGTCAGATAGTTGGGCCATGGTTTGTGCAAACCGCCTCACTGTAAGTAGTCTAAAACTACCATATAGATTCTGTAACCATATATGGTTTTTGAAATTCCAGGCTGCCATTCCTATATTTAATTTTCAGAGAAGGAAACTAGTTTTTCAAGCCAGTTGAGATTTTTCAGTGAAACTTCTAAGACTCTCTAAGATTTAAGTGGGTAGAATTTCTCTTGTGTAATATCAGTGCATTGGAACCAATTTAATATATGTTAAACTAAAGAATTACTTGAATGAGATAAGCACTTTGTTTATTGGACATGTTCAAGTGGAAATAGAGTTTGAGTCTGGAAGATTGATGAAAATGTGATTATTTACGTGATCGTATGTACCATGTCTAAAATTTATGTGCTGTGTTTTCTATGTGTACTTAACAATGAAAAACAGCATCCATTTACAATGCAGCCTCAGCCTGACTGTTTTTCTCTGAGGAATAGAATGCTGAAAGAGGTAAAATCTTTCATGAAGCTGAAGCCTGTTGGTGGGAGGTGGCCCTCAAGCTTTTCTCTAGGTAAAAAGGGTATCTTTTACCTGACTTTTTGAGAACCTGTTGCTCCTATGGGAGAGGACAGAAAAAAAGGATGAAAGAATTTCAAAAGTTAACAGAAGTTATGGTCAATTTATCTTTCTGAATATTCCTAAAGATTTTTCCAGTAGCCATTCAGAAGGTAATTTGTAGAGGAAGCCTTTTGTGAGCAATGCACCTTTACCTCTAAAGTTTGGACATTTCTAAAAAAAAAAAAAAAAAAAAAAAAAGCCCTTTGGCCAAGAACAGCAGCAAATCTCCTGAGACTCCTGATCCCTGTTTGCCTGCTCTCTACCTCTCAGTTCCCTTTGTCCCCACATCCCTCCCTTTTCCCCCTGTGGTGCCAGTAATCATGGCTTTTATAACCTAGTGGGAGTTGAACAAACGTTCCTGCTTGCTTGAACTTTAGGCCTTATCTGTTTGGCTGCTTTCCCTAACTTTTGACTACACATTTTATTTTCTTCGTTAACTGAACTACCGACTTGTTTGGATTTGGGGTAAAAGGGAGTAGATTGTAATTATTTTCTCTTAAGAGATCTTTTCTTTCAGCTCCTGTTGGGCAAGAGTAGAGAGAGGTTCTCTTTGTCGCCAAAGTACTTAATTAAACAGAGTATATGACTGTTTATTCAACAAGCATTTACTGGGTGACCAGCTCTGTTGGAAGCCATTGTGCTAGGTTTAGGGGTACAAAGTAGATAAGAAATGGCTCCCGCCTTTGTAACATGGTTATGAAAATGAAAAACACTGAATCTTTAGTGTATAATCAAGAACAATCTGGAATCTTTTGGACACTAACATAGTCACTATATACATGCTTCAACCGTTTGTAGTGGAGTCATTTCTTCCAGGGACTTACTCACTGCATAAATTTGACCTCATCTTCCCAATTAAGATATACTTCATTTTTCATAATGCAGTCACCTCTCTGTATTCTTGGATTCAGTGGAACAAGGATCAAAAATATTCAGAGAAAAGTTGCATCCTTTTTGAACATTTACAAACCTCTTTTTTTCATGTTTTTCCCTACACAATAGTGTAATAGTGACATAATATTTACATTGTGTTAGCAATTATAAGTCATTTAGAAGTCACTTAACTATATAAGAGGATATGTATAAGTTATATAAAATAGTATGCCTTTTGAGCACCTGTGGATTTTGGTATCCACAGAAATTTCCTAAAATCAATCCTCCATAATGTAATATGGTTTATTAGAGTCTGTGGTCTCTTCTTCCTTTAAAAAATATTAACAAATAGTTGTACATATTTATGGGGTGCGGAGTGATAGTTTGGTACACAAACGCAGTGTGTAAAGATAAACTTTGTGTAAAGCAAATGGAAATAGCAGGTTTCTCGATGCTCAGTTTCAGCTTTGAGTCACTGTGTAGAGTAGTGGGAAGTGGCTGGCCAACATCCATTCATGTAATTCAGAGCATTTTCTGATGGCAGATTAGGCTCCTAGATTATTTTTGCCTGATCAACTTTGAATTATGGAGAACAATGGATAATGGAGCCCAGAAGACTGAATAGTACTAACTAGTTGCTCCATTAAACCTGTTGTCTTCTGGGGGGCTAGTCCTGAGATATTGGAGAATCCCAGTATTTGCGGATTGTGTTAGACCAGTGCTTTTCAGCCAGGGGGAGTTTGCCACATGGGTCGTTGGGCAGTGTCCAAATATTTTGCCAGATGTACTTGCTGTTATCCAGTATAGTGGCCAGGGACGCTGTTTAAACATTCTGGAATGTACAGGGCAGCCTGAACTGTCAATGATGCCAGTGATAGAATTTCCTCTACAAAGTGCTGTAAAAGGTAATTCTAAGAAAGTAGAGAACAGTAACAGTATATTCCTGTCACTGAACAGTTGACTGAAGTCACTTGAATGGTCTTAAAAGTGATTAGTTCCTAAATAATTAGAATTAACAGCTACCATTTATTGTGCTCTGTTAGGCACTTGTATATATTATATAGTCTCTTCATTTTATAATGGAGGGATGAAGCTTAGAGAGGTAATTAATTTGCCCTAGGTCTCATAGCTGGTCAAGTTTGGAAATAGAAATCAAAATTAAGATCATCTTATTCCTCTGAAGTTTATGGTTTTGAGCACAACTTTATACTGTCTCCCTTGAGGCATAAACCATTCAAGATCTTACTTAATACAACGAAAATTACTGCATGTCCTATATACCATTGAACTTGCTTGAAAGTAATTAAAACAATGAATGTTAAATTTGATCATACTTGGAGTGTCAATGGGTGGGGGAAAGGGGAAACCAATACAAACTGAATAACTACTACAGCCCCAGGAAGTACACTAGTTGAATTTACATGTATTATCTAATTTGATGTTCACAGCACTCTTCAGAGCAGTTAGGATGCACATTTTACAGATGAGCATGAGAGAAGTTAGTGAAGTAATTTGCTTGGACTGTGCAGTTTATAAGTTACAGAGTTAGGGTCTGAATTGATGTCCCAAGACTAAGTTACTGTCCTTGTTGCTTGCTGTAAATGCTGATGATGAGTTGAGAAACCTGGTGGAGGGAGGAGAGTAACTGGTCAGGAGTAAAAGTAATTTCAAAGGTAACTTAAATTCACAGAGGATTTTGCTACATTCGGGTAGAGAATAGAAACGTGAATTTCTTTACCTTACTCAATTGATGAGAACTGAATTCAACATAGAGGTTGTTCTGGAGGTCTACTAAAAATGAGGAAAATGTCAGTTTAGAGAATTTCATTCAGTTTTCATCTTACCTGAATTTTTCAGGCAGTGCTTTGAAGCGAAGAACCTGGAGGTCACCTGTGTTTATAGCCTCTCAGCAGTTTATCTTCAGCCTTCCCTTAGGTCTGTCCTATAAAACTCCGTGATGATAGCATTTGAGTTTGTCTTCTTTTCACACAATTTAAACATTTGTGTTTTTTACGGATGTTGTTTTTTATAATAAACATCACATTCACACTTATGTTTTCCATATGGAGGTGTTTTGTTTTGACAGCTAAATATTTATTTTAACTTTTGATGTGTTTTGTTTTAGGGCATAAAAAGGATTTAAAGAAAAGCAGCCCAGTAACAATCATATTTTGTCTGGAAAGCAGTTTTTGCGTGCGTGGGCAGAAAAAGAACCTCATGTTTCATTTCATTTACTTTAAATTAGAAAGGAATTTTAACCATGATTCTCAAGGGCCAGGATGCTGGAAAAAAAAGACTATTATTTAGATAAAATGCATGTTTTGATTTCCACATAGGACTGTGAGCCATAGTTTCTGATTATAATATCTTGATTCTGACTACAGCAATCAGTCACTTGGATAATCAGCTCACTTGTGCAGATAGGCATGGTCATGCTGTTTGATTTTGTCCCCTCCCCAATGATTTTAATTTTTATTTTTTGTGGTCCTGGGGATGGAATTGAGGGCCTCTCACATGGTAGGCAAGTGCTCTACCTCTGACCGATCCCCTAGTCCTACTCCACTGATCTTAGAGTAGACACCGGATAGGTATTAAAATTTGCAGAAAGCATAAAACCTTTTGAAAATCTACTTTTTAAATGATAAGAAAAAGTAGCACTTATCATGGTGGGAAAATGTAGAAAGTAGAGAAAAACTTCAAGAAGAAAATAAAGATCAGGCATAGAAATTAATGACAATATTTTCTGTGTCTTTAAAAATGCAGTAAATTTTAATGGTTGATTCACTGCAAAATCTCCCACTTGTAAATGTATTAAGTTTTTTTAAGCTACCAAAAGATTTTCTGGATGATTACTGCATCTGTACATAGAGTTACGATCGTAATACAAGTGAAATGGGAAGGCTGCCAGTGAGTTGGAGAACCATTAGGGCTTCCTCATGTCAGCTCTCCAAAGAAGTGAAAGCTCCTACAAATTTCTCCTCCTCTACCTTACTAGTAGAACGTCAGTATTAGGTGGGACTATCCACCCATCCTTCCCTTCATTTTATTGATAACAAAGCTGAGACTCAATGAGATAAAACAGCTAATTCAAGGTCATATAATATATTAATACCAGAGTTCCAGTTTGAATTATTTTCCAGTTTGCATTTTTAGGTCTTTTCCATACATAGGTAAATTTGTGTTGCCTAAATTAAAGACTTTACAGTCAAGAACTTTTCAGAGATGGCCTATCTCTGAAAAGAACGACTTTTATGTTGGAAATATATTAACTATTCTAAGGGCTACCACAAGCCCAAGAATTTCTTAAGTTTGGAAAATGATAAAAAACATTTGTGAACAATATAAGGATTTTATTCCATATTACTTGTTGAGCTAAACATTAGTAATAGAGAACCTCTTCTATGCATCTAGCCCTCAGTTTTAATATTCCCTGGACTGTTGGGCAAGTACCAAAGCATATTAAGTATGTCTGTAAGTACAAGAATAAAAAATGACTTGAAGAATCTTTATATATGGTATCCTGGAAGACCACAGTTAGAGCTATTACTCCATGAAAACTAGTTTTTCCTCTATGAAATGAGATGTCTGTGGAAATTATAGGATGACATTTTAAAGATTTCATTTATTTCCAAACCTAGGTCAAAAGTTAAATTATAGCAAATGCAGGCAGGCAGCACCATTAAAATATAAGTACACAGATACTTCTACTTAGACAAAATAATTTCTTTAGCTTTTTTTCCCTTTATCCCTGCCACTCTTTATTTCTTTCTGTAGCTGTGTGGGTCCCTCTCTGTGGCTTCCTTTTCCTATAGCTATTTTACTCTCATGGTGACTTTTTTTCAGCCCATGTGACAGCCCACTTTCCTTTTTCCAGGCTCTTGCTGTACCCAGATCCTTACGGCACATTCAGCTGCTATTGCATCTCTCTCTTTCCCTCACTTGCCAATGTTAGAGCTACTCTGTCTGGATTGGGCCAGGGCTGGTTCTCAGCTTTGGATATACAAGGGAGCTGATCTTCAGGGCAAGTATCAAGTGAGAAGAACTGGTGTCATTCTATATAGGAATGGTGCCGAGAGGATAAGTTAATATACATACAGAGGTTATATAGGCTTTGCATACTCTTAAATCTGAGTACAGAATCACAGTATTTTTTCTTTATACCCAGGGCCTCAGAAAATGGCAAACTTAGAAGAAATGATGAGTATGGATGCACAGTGCCAAGGGTTTAATATGAAAATGAGTAAGAAAATTTTACCCTTTTCTAGGAGTGTGTTTTTAAGAAGTATTTCTCCTGTTTATTATTTCCTGCTGATGAACTTGCACATCGTCAGTAAGTGGCCATCTTTTCCTAGCTCCCACTAATCCACTGTATTTCTCTTCCAAAAATAGATTTTTTCCTCTGGATTTAAACACTGGTGTAATTGTGTCTCATTTTTGAACTACTATAGAAATAAATTGCAAAGAAAGGAGATAAAAGTGGACTATGTTTTTTAATAGAGTATTCCAGAGAAAAGAACAATCAAAGTAAGTCTCCCTCTGCACTTTGCTGCTTGTGGAATTTGTATTTTAGTTACCAATATAAAGTATGTTATACATATTTCAAGACATACTGTTCCATAGACACTGTAATCACAATAACTTGTAATAGCCACAAAATTTTAGATTTAATTTCATGCAAAAGAAATAATATCTAGAAATTTAGAGATTTTATTGATAAAGTTGTTTTGATGAGGATGCTACAAAACTAAATCTGGATATTTGATTAGTGAGTAAGTCTTGTCACTCATTTTCAATCTTAGAATGTGGTTAATGACTCCTGCCAAATCTGAAATCTGTAATGTATTAAGAACTTTAAGCGTTGGTGTTTCAGTTTAACCTGCCAGACCTAGTTTTTTGTGCCATTCTTGTTTGTAAAGCTGATTGTTAGCATCTGCCTATAAATATAATCAGTAATTTGCACTTTGATGTGGCCAGGGAGCTGAAGTAATGAGTCTCCCTTCCCCTGATTTCTTAGATGCTAAGGAATACACACACACAGGCAGATAAGCAAGTCATAATGCATATTTTATATCAGTAAACAATAGTAGTGGATTTAGAGAATTAACAAATACTTTTTTCAATACTTTCTGAGAACTATCTTTTAGTAAATGATTGTAGTTTGCAATACTGAAAATGATAAAATAATTAACGACCTCAGTAAGATAGCTTTTAGAAGCTAAAGAAGTCTTTTAAACTCCTTGTCAAAGATTCTGCACCTCTAGATGCCAGGATTGATACAAGTTTTCATACCCTCGGCCTGTTCATTCCCTTTTCGGCAGTAAGAAGCCATGCTTCTCTTAATTAAGGAATGAATTTGGAAGGGATTTTCCAATGTTTTAAGCACACCTAATCACACTAATGAAAGAAACTAAGTTGCCAAACTAATACAAGGAAGTGAAAGTTCATATTTACATCTGTGGATAAAGCAGTTGACCTTTGTTAGAACTACTTTTAATATATCTACTTTATTGAAAATTTACATACAACAAACTGAGTCCACTTAAAGCCTCCAATTTGATAAGTTTTGGCAAATGTAGCCATAGTCAGGATTTGCATAGTTTTTATCCCCACAGGTTTCACAGTGTCCCTTTGGCAGTACATTTTTTTTGCCCCATTTCTAAGCAGCCTCTGATCTGCTTTTGCGTGAGAGCCATATTCCAAGTTAGCTTTGAAACTTTGTGGATCCTGTATACAACTATCAGATTTATGTCCCAAATGCAGTTCTGTGCATTTAAGGGAAAACAATATTACAGACATTGATTTTCTAGAATCTTTTTCTCATTGTCTGCAAGTAACTTGCTCAGCAATTAGTCTCACTACATAGTTGGATCAAAGGAAAATTACAGCCAACTGAGAAACAATTCTGATAAACAAGAGAATAGTGTATGTCCTTAAATGGGGTCAGTGAATGGTTAAATCCTGGAAGAACAGAAAAAAATAATTTCAGTTTTGTTTCATCTGTTTTTTTTGGGGGGGTTGCAGGAATCAAACTCATGACCTCATACATGCCAAGCAGGCACTTGTGACACTGAACTAAATCCCTTGCCCCAATTCATCTATTTTGTAAAGCCAAAAAAAAAAAAAAAGAAACAAAAAAAGAAAAGAGAAGGAAGGATTTACTTTTGTGTACAGTCATGCATTTAAGCAAGATAGTTTTATTTTCTGAGAAATGTGTTAGGTGATTTTGGGACCACTCAACATATATGGTCCATTATCAACCGAAATGTTTTTTTTTTTTTTTGGAACTCACAATCTAGCTTTTGCCAGGAAGGCACTTAGGCCATTGAGCTAAATCCCCGGCTCCCAGACTGAAATGTTAAGGTGGCACATGATCATATGTCTATATTCCCAGCGGCACATACACATACTTGCACACACAGACACACACAATCATTTTATAGGAATAACACTATCTTTGAGTCCTCCAAAAGATTTGAAGCAGGCTTTAGAGGGCATTTTCTGTGCATATAAAGTTTACCATCTTTACATACATTTATGTGCAGAGCAAACTTTTAGTATGCCAGATAATACTTTCTTTGCAAGATATTAAGTTGGACGGTTTTAAGAGGTACTATACTGAGATACAATTTGTCCCTTTCTCTCTCATTCCTTCAGAAAAATTCAGATGTCAAAAAAATGTCTGTCTCTGTTAAATGGCTATTGCTTTGGCCTGTATCTAGTATGTTTCTACCATTCCCAATTTCTACTGTTTCGGTCCTCTCTGTCTTTCTTCCCTGATTTTCTTAATCTGTGTCTTTCCTGTGTCCTGATACTACTTTTCTTGCATTGTTGTGATTTGTCAGGACAGAGTCATTTTCATAAACATCTCAAGACTAAATAGGCAGCAAACTAATTCCAACATGTTGGAAATGTATTCTGGGCTATATTTCTTATTTTTCATTTTGTGACCCAGTAACTACTTCTAACTCCCTTCAACTTTGGAGCTCTACTGAATGTTGGAAGTTGTGAAAGGATGATATTTGGATATTCAAAGTTAAATTTATTTGTTGGGCTGTTCTATGAGAGTCTTAAGATCATTAATCATTAAAAATAAATGAATGATTTATATTATAATTCTTATGAAACTTTCTTTGACAATACTAAAGCAATCAAAATGGTCTTGAGGTAGGGGAATTTATAGTTCCTCAAACTCTATAAAAATATTAAAAACCTCTTCAACATTGGTAAAAACCCAGAAAAAGCATGCTACAAAGGACAGACCTTAATGCAAAGTAGGACTTTAGTTCATAATAACCTATTAATACTGACCCATCAGTTGTGGCAGGCATAGCACACTAATGCAAGAAATTAATGATAGGAAATTATAAGGAAGGCTTTGGGGGAGGTATGTGGAAACTGCGTACATTCCACTCAGTTTTTCTGTAAACTTAAAACTGCTCAAAAACAGTCTGTCAACTAAAAAGTACCCTTTATATGTTTGGGTTTTGGAAAAACAAAGAACATATAAAATACTTAGATACATAGATTAAAGTCTACTGTTTAAAATTCTTCACCTTGAGTCACATAACTTGTGGCATGGTCCTCTGAAAAGAGAAGGTGCAGGATCCCTTGAAAGCTGGGCAGTAGTGCCAGATGCCGCGCCTGACTGCACAGTAGGCAGGAGATGGTTGCCTTTAGCACTGACTTAGAGCTTTCCTTGTCTGCCACCCACTGGTACATCATGCCATCCAGTGGTAGAATCCCAGACTTGACCAGTTCCCTGCCCTGTCACCCAGTGAGCCCTGTTTTGACCCTTGCATTTGTGGTGTCACTAGTAATAGTGGCAGTTGGTGAGTTTATGTCAGCTTTCTGAGCCAATACCTAGGTCAGAGGGTAATTGCTTTGGGCCCAAAGACTGTTGTGCAGCTTGTAAATGGTATTTTGTTTTTGAACATTTTCTATCCATAGTTGTGCAGATGTGGAACCTAGGGGTTTTGGGGGGCAAGTATATGACAGTATCCTTGCTTTCGCTGCTCATCCATCTATTTCTTACCATCCTTTGTCTCCTCTTTGTTTTTCCTTTTGTTTACTCTTAGTCCAGTTATTTTTTAATTATTCTGTTAGAGGGAAAGGAAGAGCCTCAACATGAATAAAAATTTGGCCAAAGTATTCAAACTTCCAGAACAATGTACTTGATAATTTTTAACACTCAAGATGTTTTTAACTGTCTTAATGGTTTATTTGCTATACAGTGGGAACTTAGGTACTTTGTAAAGGTTTTCTGACATACAACTTGAAATTGAATTGTTTTATCGTATAAATTAGAATGTAGTTTACTTATTCCCTTTTAAACTTGTGTCATTTTTATTTGTTTATTTTATCTTTGTCTCCATATCAGATAATGGCAGGATGCATGTTGATATGAAGAATTTACTCTTTGGCTAATTGTTTGAAGCAGAGCTGTGCATTTGCCTTACTGTAAGGAAACAGTTCACATGGAGTGCCAATCCCAGCTTTTGATGAATATGTGGTCGGGCAATTCATAAAATGAAAATCAACAAGTGTTTATTGAGTGCTTACTCTAATGTACAACACACTGTGCTGGCATGCCAGATGCTGTGGAGAATATCAAGAATGATCTTTTCAAACAAGGAATGTTTATTCTAATTGGAGAATCTGGTACAGACAAGTTAAGGGTGTGGTGGAAAGAGTATTGAATTGGGTGTGGTGGGGAGCAGGGATAGTCAGGAATTTTGAATCCTAGCTGGAGTTCTTCCACTGTCCAGATCTTCTGGGCAAATCAGTTCGCTACTCATGGTTTCAGTTTGTTGAAGGGGATTGGATAGGTTCTAAGACTATGTGTGGATTGGTTCATAAACAAATGTGGGAGAGATTCTAGAAGGTGGCACATTGACTTTTGCCAAGTAAGTCATGCAGGTTAAACATTCCTAAGTGTTCAGATTTTTTATTTTCAGATTATAGACTCTCAAATGGTAAAGTCTATGCAAATATACCAAAATCTAAAAGAAACTAGTTCTGAAACATTTCTGATCCTGATTTCAGGTAAGGGATACTCAATCTATACATATAATAATTACCTTTATATGGATATGGACACATTTATTTATGCTATATAATAATACTAATTGTGATTATGTGTAGATCAGTATTTCTCAGAATGGAGCTCAGAGATCACTAGCATGATTATAACCTGTGAACTTGTTATGAGATGCCAATTTATGAGTCCAGACCTGGTTAGTTACAAATCCTAGGGGTAGGGCACAAGACTCTGAGTTTTAACAAGAAATCCCCTCCATCAGGAGACCTAGTGCCCACTGAAATTTGACAAATATGAGCTGTAGGAATTTGGAGTAGTGGTTCTCAACTTTGGCTGTATTTGATTCATTTGAGGAAACTTTGTTGGGGTTAGAGCATTGTCTTAGTCTGTGCTGCTATAACAAAATGCCTGATACTGGGTGATTTGTAAACACCAGAAATTTATTTCTCAAAGTTCTTCAGGCCAGAAGTCCAAGATCAAGGCATTGGCGGGTTCCATTGTCTGGTGAACACTGCTCTGTGCTTCCAAGATGACACCTTGTTGGTGTGTTCTCAGGAGTGGAGGAATGTTGTGTCCTCACATGGAAGAAGGTGTAAGGGCAAAAGGAATGAACACTCTGTCTAGCTCTTTTAGAAGGGTACCAAATCCCTCTCCTGCAGGCTCCATCCTCCATGACTTAATCACCTTTTCAGGTCCCTACCACTTAATAGTATGTTGGGAATTAAGTTTCAAATTGAATTTTGGAGGGTACAAAAGCATTCAGACTATTAAAGGAAGGAAGGAAGGAAGAGCTGTTGGAAAAAAAGGAGGGAACATTTGGTGGGGTGTCACGGACTCTACTATGCATTCTTAGCAGGCCTGTGAAGCCATCAGTGGTCATCCTGCCTTGACATCCTGGTTTTACAGTTTCTGGCTCAGAGCCATCCTTGGGAAGTATGTCCAGGCTCACTGGGGAGATGTGCTAAGTGGGGAAGAGATCACCTGTGGTAAAAAGATTTGAAAGGCAGGGGGGCTAAATGCTGAGTAAAGCCTCTTCTATAAAGGGCCTTAATCCCATTCATGAGGGAGGAACCTTCATGGTCTAATCATCTCTTTAAGGGCCCATCTCTTAAAACAACATGTTGATCAATAAGTTTCAATACCTGAATTTTATAGGTCTCGCATTCAAATTATAACAGTCACCTAGACATAAATCATTGCCCTGGCTCCCCTAGTGTACCAGTTTTGAGAATCACTGGTTAGGGGAAAACAGCATAAATCAAAGCACCTTTCATTCTATGGGAGTGGTGAATTTCAGAGTCAAGGAGTCAGCCAAAGCCATTGCTGAATATGGGAGGAGGTGAAACTGAGGTATAGTCTTTGAATCTCAAGCTAAGAAATTTGGACCTTTTAGTGGAGGAAAATGTTGGGGAAATGGAGTGATACCTTTGAGGTGGTACATTTGAGAGATTATTCTAACAGCTGTATGAAGAAGGGTGCATGCCCTTCTTTAAGTCGGATTAAGTAGTCTAGGTGTGAAGTGATATGGCCCAAACTGGAAATGTAGAAGTTAGATCATATAGAAGAAAAACCATGAAAGCTCTTTTGCAGAAAAATGGTCAGGGTTTGCCCATTTGAGGTGAAATGAGGTAAAAGGTCTCAGTCTTTGGTTCGAGAGTCCATCTCAGACTTTTGGGAGTGCTAGGCTTATCTAGATGTACTTATCAGAATTGTCACTGTCTTAGTTACTTTTCTCTCATTGCTGGGACAAAGTACCCAACACTCAAATTTAAGGAAGGAAATGTTTATTAACTCCATAATCAGCTGGTTCCAAGGTAGGGTGCCATGGCACAGGGGCAGTCATTCATTGTGGCAGCAAGTACCAAAGGCAACAAGAGCGGAAAAAAAAAAGGAAGAGCATTTCTCCTTCCCTCCCTTATATTGTATGCCAGCTACCCACTCCCCGAGCTGGTGCAACACTCACACTTCCAGTCCCAGCACTAGACAGTGAAACAATCACAAACACTAGACTCAGCCATCTTCAAAAGGCCTGACCCCCATGACCATATGATGCTTTGGGGGAAATCCAAACACATACCGTAACATTCCACCCCCTAGCCACCCAAAGACTCGTGCATCCTTTATGCAAAAGACGTTTTGTCCATCTTCCATGGTTGGCAAAGTCCTAACAGTTCAGCATTGCTGAAAATTCCAAATCCCAAGTCTCCTTTAAAATCTAAGGCAAACTCTTTGCTATAACCCCCTGTACAAAAGAAAACAAAATTAAGTACTTTCAACATACAATGGCACAAGATAAATATTACCAATTCCAAAGGGGACAAACAGGAATACAAAAGAATGGTACCAAAAGAAGTCCAAAATTCAGGAGGCCAAGCATTAAGCCCTGGAGTTCTATGTTCATTATCTGAAGCAATCTGGTTGTGAGCTCCAAAAGACTTGAGTGACTCCACTCCTACAGCAATTTAGGTGGCTATAGCTCTTATGGCTTTGGTCTTAGGCTGGCGCTGCTCCCTCCTTGCAGGTTTCCTTAGACGATCCATGCCCCTTGATTTTCTAAACTTCTGGGTTCTCTATTGCATTTTTGGCTTCTCATTCACAGCTTTGCTCCTCCCATATTCAGCGATGGCTTTGGCTGACTCCTTGACTCTGAATTTCACCACTCCTATAGAGTACTGTCCTTTCAGGGACACATTGCTTGGCATCCTAGGCTCTCTGAAATCTTTGTGGAAACATTTTCAATTTAAGAACTCTTATAGTCTGCATGTGCCTAAAGCCAGTGCCACGTGAATGATACCAAGGTGTGATGCTAGTTGGGGCAGTAGCTAGGCTTTCTTCTCTCTTGGTTGTAGGGGTTGAGCACCTGGACCACTGAGCATTATGAACCTGATTGTGAGGAACAGATTCTCTTTGCTGCTGTCATTCTGGAACCTGGTGCACCTGCTGCCAATTTGGAACCTTTTGTTGCCTCCACCACCATTCAGGAACATAGTGTGTCTGCTGCCACTCTGGAACGTGGTGCTCTAACGCTCTCTCCTCAAAGCAAAATCTTTCACTTCTGCAGGTTTGAGGCTGCAAAGGATGAAGACTTGCTACCACTTTCCATGATGCCCCCAGGTCATCTTTTCTAGTCATTTGCTCCTTCTCCGAAATTGGTTTCTCAGCTCTGTCTTTTCAGTCCACAGCTTTACTGGAGCTTTCTTCCCGGGACAAATTCACAATATTTCATATTACCCTACTGGGTTCTTTGCTCTTGATTCACAACAGAAATCTGGCTAACAGCCCCCAAGAATAGCCATGCTACTGCCTCAACATTAACTGCCTTTAAATTTGTTTTGCCAGATTAATTAGTCCACTACCCTTAATCCCAGTCTCATGCAAAGTCTCTCAACATGAGTAAAACACATAAATTTTCTTCCAAGCTATAACACACATCATCTGGAGTGCAATAGCCATTGTAGTCCTTCTTCCCAAGAGATACCTCCCATGCCTGGTCTTTACTGGTTTTCCGGTCTTCTGAGCTCTGACCAGAATCTCCTTACAGAACAGTCGAAGTCATTCCAGCTCTACCCTTTCAGGCAACATTTCCAAACCTTTCCAAACTCTTACCACAAGCCATTCCCAGAGGCTTTTGAACCACATGTTCATGTATAGTCACAGCAATGGCTCCACTTCTCTGGTACCAAATTCTGTCTTGGTTACTTTTCTCTCATTGCTGAGACAAAATACTTGATGCCCAAAATGAAGGAAGGAAAGGTTTATTTATGTTACAGTTTTGGAGATTTTAGTCCATACTCAGCTGGCTCCAAGGCGGGATACTGTGGCTAGGGGGCAACTGTTCATGATGGCCACAAGCCACAAGAATGAAAGGGCAAAAGGGAAAAGCACTCCTGGGTCCCTCCCTTTATGTTGCATGCAGGCTACCCCCCCAGGAGAGTGCAGCACTCACATCACCAATCCCAGCACTACACAATAAACCAATCAGAAATGCTAGATGCAGCTGCCTTCGAAAGGCTTCCTCCATGACCACATGAGGCTTTGGGGTACATCCAAACACATGTGGATCAGTATCAATTCTGTCCCTCTTTGATTTGATATTGTTCTAATTTGGGTGGTAGTCCACAGCAAGTTACATAAACATAGAAAATTATCATCGCCTAACAAGGTCCTCCTGGTTATCATGTGGGAAAAATGTGGTTTTTCTTAAGGAAGGAATGCTTGGAATTGTGGGAAAGTTGTAAACTTGGCAATGACTAAGTCAAGCTTCTCAGTCAAATAAATTAATTTTTATCATTTGTTTTATTTGGGAGCTGCTATAATAGTCATTGAAGGACATCAATCTCCTTATTTCTAAAACAAAACAAAAATATTGAACATTAGGGTAAAGGACAAGACTTTCAAAGTTTTACCTTTTGACTTTAGCAAATGTTTGTCACTTTTTCTTAATGATTTCACCATTTGACTTGTTTTTGCTTTGTTCGTAATGCCTGATACTTTTACTTTTCTCTAGTCTACTTTTGATGGTCTTAAACTAAATATTCTTAATGTTTTATTATACCTGTCAAGAAATAAGAATGAGTATTCTTTTCCCTTAAAGATAAAAAATGTTGTGTGTATGTGTGGTGCTGAGGATGGATTCCTGGACCTTGTGCATGCTACACACCTTCTACCACTGAGGTATAGCCTCAGAAATCTTGCCCAAAAATTCTTTAAATTTGCCTCCACTAATGGCCCATGGAAAGACCTTCTTGGTATTTATTTGGGGAATAGTGGATGGCATTGCTCACTCTTCCACCTTCTGTTTAGTCTATAGGTCAGTAAAGATACTAGTTTGAAAACCTATGAAAGCAGATTCAGTGTTTTAAAGGTTACACATATGCTAGTGCAAAGTTAAAACTGGTTGCAGTTTTTAGGCTTTTGAATGAACTGCAAAAGTCTGTGAAAATCTGGAGTAATCATAAATTAAATGTGTAGTACAGTACATCTATTAGATACCTTTTAAAACTAGTTTATCTTTTCCCAAACTTCAAGTTGTGAAGAATATAGTGATCATATCATATAAAATAAATGTAGATGTTTATAATGAAATAAATGATTTTTCAGAAAATAGAGTGTATCACCAGCTACACTATACCAAATCTTAGTATAAGGACATTAAATTGGAATTTATTACACTTCTTTAATCGTCAGTATCCTTCTTTGTGCATGTGTGTGAGTACGTGTGTGTGTATGTTGTGCTGAGGCTTAAACCCAAGGCTTGTGTTTGCTAAGCAAGTGCTTTCCCTCTGAGCTACACTTCTAGCTCCATCCTTTGAGCTTTTGTTTACTTATTAAATTAATGTCATTAACAATTTGGTTATGTTGCCAATCATTAATGCCTTAGTTATGTTGGAATTACTTAAAATGAGATGTTTCATCTGAACTGTTTATTTTGAATAAATTATTTTGCTGAGAGCCAGTTTACCAGTTCTTCTGCTAAGGAAAATGAGCCAGTGGCCATCTCAGCTGCATTTATTGTTGTGTTTTATGGTAGCACTAAAATTTTTTTTAGTGGTGCATATACTGTTGTTTGTGACTCCCATAGGAGCCCACGTAGGTAAGTGAATAAAAGTAGGGTAAGTGAGAATTCTGTGAGGCCCACTGCCATCACAAGTGTCCCTAATTAAGAAGATGTTTGGGGTTTACCCATTCTTTGATTTCTTAGATGGGAGAGAATATTCTGAAGGACAGATTAAGGAACGGTTGCTATGGCAATCACATTCAAAGAATCTAGAGGAGACAATGAAGCCCTGGGGATCATCCATTTTGATTGATTCAACTGGTCTTTTAAAGGCATTCAAACAGCTGTTGTCTCTGGATTTTATTTCTCCACATAATTCACCCAATTGATTGGTGATTTGGGGATCATTTAAGTGTGGCTTTAAGTACTGATATGGTCATCAGAACCTATGACCAGAATACTTCTGTTAAACCTGAAGGAAAGTGGTGGTATATATTAAATATCACTAAAAAGTATGTTGGGCTATTCAGGAATAATATAAGTGGTTTGTCTAATTACACATTAATTCTTTGAGGGTGGGATAAGATTAACATGATTTATTTTAAAGCATGACTGAACTTGAAGTGTTTGGGTCTTATTTTGGATTACTTTGCTGTCATCACATTTTACCCCGTGCGTTTGGCTGCTGATCATTTTTTTTTTCCTGTGACTTGCGCAACATTGTCAACACAATTTGTATTATGTCTGGTCAGAGCCACAGTTATCTGCTGCAGTTTGAAAAGTACACACAAGTATACACACCATGAATGTCTTCCTCCTCAGATCCCCCAGTAGTGTTACACACTAGTACAGAAAATAAAGAGAGAAGGAGGCAGACATGCAGATTACATCTCCCTGTAGGGGTTTCCCCTTTGTGGTCTCATTCTTGATGGGGGACCCATGAAGTACAGAATGGAAAGCTACCAGGGCTCTGAGTGGGACCCAGTGTGAGAGTTTTGGCTCCTCTGCTTTCGGGGGCCTTTTCCTCTTCTGCCCCCTGGAGGATGTCAGGGAACAGGAAATGCAAGCACATCATCTGAAAGGGATAGCTAGAGTCCTAATTTGGTTATTAGAAGATAATTTCCCAGTTCCTTTCTGAGCTGTTGCCCTCCAAACCAGAATTTACAGAGGTGGAACAGAGAGAAGGCAGAGAAGACATTGGCAGGGCTGGGGTCTTAGGAAGGAAGCTATTCTGCCTCTTTAAGAGACCCAGATTCCTTCAAGTAGAAACCAATATGAACTGTGTCCATCTCCAGGAAAAATCAATTCCAGAAGGGTGAGTAAGATGAAATAGGATATTAATGCGAGAACATGAGGGATTCAGGTTGGAAGTTCAAATGAGGTTGAATCTAAAGAGAAGTATATTTGGGGCCAAGTGTTTGTGGCAGTGTAGGAATTCATTACACAAGTTTGGTAACATTGTGACACTTTTCCTGCTATCCTGTCAGTGGTAATTAGGTTTCTGCTGTTCAGTGAGTGCCTAGCATGCACTTACCTCTTTGTGAGGTAAGTTGCCATAGTAAGGCTCAGAGGGGTTGGGAAGGTAATATGAGGTGAAGCCAGTGTTAGTGCTCAGGCAGTCTGACTCCCAGTAGCCTGGCTGAGACAACAGCTCTGCCATGCTGAGTTTGTACTATAGCTGCATGGAATGCTATAGCACTTTTTAGAAAGGGTGAGTTCCATATGAGTGGGGTGGGGTGGTAGGAGATGAACAGGAAGAGGCTTTTTGTGTCTATTTGTGTGTGTCTGTGTGTGTGTCTATGCACACACACATACCATGCTAAGTTCTTAGAGAGATTTTTATCTCCATTACCAGGAAATTTAAAAGTCCTGTAGGACAGCCAGGATATAACATGAAATATAAAATATTTATTCAGTAGAACCTGAAAATATTGTCTCTACTTAAGCATTAATGGGAAGAGGAGTTGAAGGTGTTCCTTTTAATTCAATCACTTTAAATATTTTCTGAAAGTTAGTGCCTCACCATTGCTGCAGATTTGTTTTCCACTGGCATTTCAACCTGGCTGTCAAGAGCCCTGTCCCTATATTCAACAGCTTTGTCCATTTTTAGTTGAGAATTTTCCTCAACTCTGACAGTTATCATTTAGATCTCTTAGACAGATGAACCCATTAGTTTGTTTGAATAATGGATCTAGCACTTTATTGTCCAGTAGTTTCACATTTCTTAGATCTCTGGCCACTGCGTGTTTGGTGGGCAGTCTGTAAATGGTTGGTGAAAGTGAGGTGTTCCAAATCTCATTATAATTGTTTGTATTTGAAAAATCTCCATCAGTCCTTCTTGAGAGCCACCTGTATGCCAGGCACTGTTCTGGCAATGGGGCAGAGCAGTGGAAAAGCTGCGGGGAGCTGTGTTTTCCTTAGGTGGAATGAGGCAGCGATGTATATGGGTCCCTGGGGATGTGGGCTTGGGGCGAGCAGTGGGTAGTGGCAGAATGTGGCAGGGGTGGGAACAGAACATGGTACACCTGTTTCCTAGTGCTGCACAACCATCCACACTGGGATGAGCCTACTCGCTCGCCTGCATCCTAATCCTGTTGTTGATTGGAGATAACTTCAGTGGTCACAAGGCAACCTCATCTCCATGGCAACACCTCTAAATATTCCTCTGGTGACTTGTGTTCTACATTCTAGTTGGATCTGAGCCCTCCTGTGGCAAAATATTCTAAAGATGTTAAAAGAGGAAAAAAAGCTCAACTAATAAATCTATTCTAAACGACTGAGTCATTTGTTTTGATTACCCGGGTGATTGCCAAATGTTAATTTAAAACTGAAATAGGCCATGAGCTCACTCCCTTAACAATGCTGAGTGTTTGAGCTAATACAGCTTGATAATGAGGGAGCCAGATCCACTGCCAGTGCTAATGTTATGTGATAAACAGACATTTGGAGAAATATGCAGAACATCTTGGCACTTTTCTGTTAACTCTAAGGGTTGTAAATAAAGTAGAATGTGTTACCATGAGCCATTTCAAAGAAAGTTGACTTTTTTTAAAAGAAGAATTTATGACTTTTCTTCTAAAATGGTAACTTTGACTCTTGATTCTCATTTTTTTCCTAACTTAGGCAATTGGAAGCTGTTCTCAGCTGTATCCAGCCCGTGCCGAATATATCCAGCTCTCCACACACCCAGTGTGGTAAGTTTTACTAATTGCCACAAAGTTCTTATGCTGATCTCTAACCTTCCAATTTGTAGTGTTAGGGCTACCCTTGTACAGAGAGCTTTATTTGTACAGGAGGTTTTAAAAGGGTTTATTTTATGGCTCCCTGGCTAGCACAGTTGGTAGACCATGAGACTCTTAAAATGGTTTATTTTAATTGACCCAACCAATATCACTGCTTTCCCTAAATACTAGCTCTCTGGGAATACCTTTGCAAGGGAAAACCTCATTTTCTTTGAACTTGGGGTCATGAAAAGTGAATCTGCCAGATACAATGGAACCGTCAGGTGGTTTGATTGAAAATAAAGTCCTGCTCATGTCACAGCATGAACAGTAGGGAGCAGGAAAGCTGCATGGAGCTGATCCTGGGACAGAGAAAGACGAGATCCCTGCTGGTGACCACAGAGGTTGTGGGGACCAGACCAAACAGCAGGAATCTTTCTACCCTGGGTAGAAGGGGCCAAGGTATGCCATTTTCACTATAAAATATGGTTATAGGAATGCCAAAGAGTGCTTCTTTTGCATCACAGAAGCATGTGCCAGCACACTTAATAAATTTTCCCTCCAGTTCAGAGCAGACCTGCTGCATTGGTGTGAGCAGCCAGTTGGTCCAGACCTTTTCTTTCATTGGCCAGGTACCTGTGTTTGACTGTGGCCCATCATTGCATAAGGTCAGGTGTGGAATTTTCTACTGTGGCATCATGTCAGTGCTCAGAAAGTTTCAGATTGTGGAGCACTGTGGATTTTTTAGATTTTTAAGTTAGGGATGATACTCATTCACACACATAAATATTTGAAACCTGAAAGGGTAAAAAAACCATAGCTCAAAGTTTTAGAAATATTTAATCTGCATTTTCTTTTCTTTTTCAATTATGGTGGTAGGTGGAATCCCTCCAAAAGCCAGGGCTTTAAACCAGCCGATGATAAAAGCTTTAACCGCTGAGGTAGACTCTCTATCTTTGCCCTGAACCTTGCCATAGCTCTCAACCATAGATAGCCTGTACCTACTGTGGTTATTTCTAAACTTTAAAAAAATTACAGAAAGCTGTCTTAAAAAGATCATAGATCTAACCTCAGTAAAGAAAATCAAAGCAGAACCGCTTTGGCTCAAGTAGGAGGCCATGACTCTCACCCTCCTCTGAGGAGTCCTACAGTGTTCCATCTAAAGAGCAAAGATTTTAGCTCTGTGCATTTTTACAGCTCTTATTTTTTATTTTCCCACAGAAACAGAGATGAGCTTATTTAAGTTAAAGGTCCTCCCATCAGCTTAGTTGGAAATGACAGCTAGTTGGAACCTGGCAATTCCCATGCAGTGTTTACTCCTAGGAGTTGAACAGCAAGCTGCAATTTGACGTTTCATCAGTAGAGAACTTCCATAGGATCTATGGGCATGAAGCTATGTTCTTTAGATGGTTTAGTTGAAATTTTCATACTCATTTTTGAAGTGGTTTTCAGATATCAAGAATATGCAAATGATATCTGAACTCTCACCAAAATTTGGGGTTGTTTAGGTTTTCTTTGAGAGTAATGAGCTTCTCAAGTGAGTCAGTTAAATAGGATCTCTTAAATTGTTTCACTGTGACAGAAATACATAGGATTATGCAGTGGCATTTTGTGCTTCATCTCTTCATTCAGCCCTACTGTGTGTCAGTCAGTCTAGGAATGTAGTAGTATGCAAATCAAAAAGAATAATATGTTTGAGTATGATATTCTTCAAGTGTAGGAGATCCCTAGATTATTTTCTTTTTAGCAGATAAAGAAACTGACTTTAATTAAAAAATACATTGCCCGTTGTTAATAGACTATTCAAAGTTCCCATCTCTAGTCTGTTCTTTGAGCCTGAGATTTATGCCATCTCCACATAAGCATTTAAGAATAGTAAAGCATGTGATAATGACTGGGTCTATAGCTGTGCCTGTGGCCCAAATGAAGACAAATGTAAATTGTGCATTTTACAGGTTTTTTGTTGTTTTTTTTTTTGAGACAGAGTCTCACTGTGTAGTTCAGGCTGGCCTTGAACTTACTGTATAATCCAAGCTGGCCTCAAACTTGAGGCGATCCTCCTGCATCAGTCTCCTGAGTGCTGAGATTACAGGTGTGCATGCACCACCCTGCCTGACTTACATTCTAGGTTTTAAAAGTTTGTTTAGAATAATTGAACAGTTTAAGCAATTAGACCTTACAGTTTCCATACAAAGATACTTAGGTTTTTAAAAAATAATACTGTGTCTCATTTTAAGTTTAATATCGCACTTATCATAGATAAAATTTATAATTCAAAAACTTGAAATTATTCCATTTGTTCATCTTTTAGTTTATGAAATTATTTGGAGCATAGACTTGACCACAATATAGTCTTTAACATATACATGAGCTGGGATAAGTAGGAGTTCTCTGTATTTCAGTAATGACAATATCGTTAATTAATTAAACACATATTTTGCATCTAGGAAATATTTGTATCAGTGGCATATGGTCATTTTCATTATTAATTTAGCAGTTTTTAATATTCACAAAACATAATATTATACAAGACAGTAGTCATAATGATTTGATGTGTGTACCATTGATATTGATGTGACCTCTCTTCTCAGAGCACTAGCTGTAGGCATATATATCAGCACAGATGGATTTCCCAGGCTTGAAGAGTTCCAAATTCTTCGCTCTTGTGCCAGGGTCTCAAACTGGCGGGCTGGATCTGGCATGCAGGGGTGTTCTTTTAAGATTTTCAGTGAATTTCCAGTATTTAAAAATTGAAAGATTTCACATTTTTAACAATCCAGATTTTCAGGCTTCTCTTGAAATAGGAGAAGATCTGGCAAGACTGAGCCTGCATTCCTGTTTGGCTATACTAGGCTGGAGCCCAGTGGCCTCTGTTCCCTTAGATAGAGCATGAACTCTGAGGTTTTCACAGTCTCCAGGACACTCTGCTGTCTCCTTGACGCTAGTGACAAGGGGTGCATGCCATTACAGGGGTGTTTTACTCCTGTAGTTATGTGAGCTCAACCTTGGGTTTAGGTAAAACCAAGGTTGTAAACAGAAGGTCATCATTTCTCTTAGAAAGTCAGTGTGCTGATTTGCAGGTTTAGTGTTGAGTGGTCATTTTAAGGGGACACTTTAAAGTATTTGGTAAACAACTTGGGGGAAGGATGCATTCTGATGGTAGCTGATTAAGAGAAGGGGCATCAACAGGCACAGGTGTTTTATTTCACTCTGAAACATTCCTATGGTCTCCCTCATCCCTCTCCAGTCTTTAATATGCAGATCTGGAGTAGGGCCTGAGAGTCTGCAGTTCCAGCCAACAGCAGGTTACACTGCCACCAGTTTGAGGACCTATCTTCGTTCGAGTTGCAAAGGGAATTCTAACTCAAGAGAATCTCAAGAAACAATAGGCAGCAATGGTTCTGTGGCCTGAGAAAGAGATTTTATGAAGGCTATTTCAGGTTGACTCTTCCTAGATAAACCTGAGTGCACATCTAGATGGAGCAAAGCAAGTAAAAATGAATGATTTTTGGATACAGCATAGCACATGTTAGAAGATAAACTTCTGTTTGAGTTTTTCTTCTAAATTATATGCTTATACTAAAAAATAGATAATGTTAATGCTGAAGAATCATGAAGTAGGCATTAAACCTGTTAATTTTAATATAGGAGAATATGGGACTTTTAGAAAGCTTGTAAATAAGGCCACAGAAAATAGGGTAGTTATCAGACTCCTGGATATATAATAACCTGATAAGGTACGAAATGATAAAAATCAGAAAGGAAGGGATCTACAGATTCTAATACATGCAACCCTACTGTAGAAAAAAATTTAAGTGTAATTAAAATGAAAAAGTAAAGTATACCAGGAAAAATTTGCTGCATATATGAAAAGACAATTAAATTCTATATTATGCACAGAACATATAGATTGTAAGAAAGGCACATGCGGGCCTGGTATAAGATAGCTGAATGAACTGTCCAGTAGGTAGATGGGTAAAAAGCATTTACATTGTATCACACAGTAAATTAATGCATGGAAAAATGTCTAGCCTCACTAGTATGTAGAGACAAGCATATTTAGACATCTACAAGGTATACTTTCCACCTATTAAATCAATAAATTGAAAAGGAAACCGGATACTAATGTGATTACCTGGAGACAGACATTCACTTCTTGCTGATAGCAGTTTAAGTTGGTCCAAAGCCCTTTGGAACATTTTTTGGCAAAAGTCGCAGATTGATACCCTTTAATATAGTAATCCTATTTTGGAAAATATGTTCTAAGAAATAAATTACCCCAAGGAAAACCAAAATGACTATATGTTATAGGTGTTCATCATAGTGCTATTTGCGAGGGTTCAAAATTAGAACAAATTTAAATGCCCAACATTAGAGAAATGGTTCATTTATTGAGCACATAGTTTTGGTTAAGTAAATTGAAGCACGTCTTTGCAGTGGGATTCCATGAATTCACTCAAAAGTACCATTTGATGCTTGCTTAGAAATGTGAAAGAGTTTGTATAAAGTAGCTTTACTGGAAAATATGAGATGCAGAGTTATAGATGGGTTGTGATTGCAACCATGCAAAACGAGATGTACACAATCTAGAAGGCATGTGGACAAATGTAAGTATCACTTTGAGGATTTTTTTCATGTTTTATTTACATTTTATTATAGCTTTTTGCATACTTAAAGGTTGGGAATCTCCTGTTTGTACCTATTTAACTCCCGATTGCAAGTGGGTATTCTTGTTTGTCATACAGTTAGTGCTTAGTAAGTAACCATAGAGACATGATGAAGACTCCTGCCCAGAGCTTGAATACGAAGTTCCAGTGATACAGTTCCTTCTTGATTATTTTATTTTGTCCTCTCAAGCCTCCATCTCACTTTCTTCCTTTTGTGGTTGGTGGAGAGACATCTTCATGTTCCATGTGACAGAGTGCAAAGCTTTTAATCGATGTGTAGCTGTGCCAGGTAGGGAATGAGCCTTCATGTCAAAATCCAGAGTACACTTGAGGAGAATCTTAATAAACTTGTAATTTGAGGGCAGTGCCTATTTTGCCTTCTGATTTTCTTTAAAAGAGGCATAGAACTTCATCCTAAGGTTGTATGCCTTGTCACAGGGGCACCTTTCCCTTCAATTATTCTCCCTGTTTCAGATACACTTCTTTCCCTGCTGTAAGGACACTTTTCTCTTTTAATTAGGTCAGGTACTTCATGTCTGTTTTTCTTATTTGACATGGTTTCCTCTGGCTTTGGCATCACATATTTTCCCCATATGTCATTGCCTCTTGAGCTTCATGTTGCAATCTTACACGGGGAGCAGAGAGCACATTGCTAGGGGGAGGTAGCTCTTGACTCTTTTACTTGCCCTTTGCTTGAATGAACATTCATATTTCTTTTGGGCCTAGTTCTGTTTGGTTTTGTAGTTTTCAGAGTCAGTTATGTTTGGACTGAACGATACTTAAATAAAAATAATGGTAAGTCACAGATATGTCTGGCAAAGGTGCAGCACATTTGTTAAGGTTACTGGTTTATTTATCTTCCTTGTCTCTATGGCAACTAAATCTGGGTTTGGAATTTAACGGAATTAATTCTGACCTCCTGTAACTTCTCCTAACTTTTCCCAGCCTCTGATTCAGAAGGAATTCATTTTCACTTAAGGACCACCTTACTTATAAAAGGGGTCCTCGTTAGACTTTCAAAATGTGGACTCACTAGAGTCTTCACTTCTTACAGTTTTCCATCATATTATACATCACACTTGTAAGGAAAGCTAATCACACACACACACACACACACACACACACACACACACACACACACACATACACACATCACTAATGTCCCAAGGAAAACATTTCAAGGAAATAATTTTCTTTTTAGTGAAATAAAGTATTGTTGAATTAATATGAATGAAATATCTGTAAGAACTTTCTATAAGAAATAATTTAATAGCCTTTCTTTAAAAGGCTATTGAATTAATGGGAGTATTGATTGGATACTGCATTTTTTTTAAAAAAGTATCTCTTTTATCTATTACATGATTGTAAATTTATGTACATATAATGTTTGGACCATATTTCAGAGATCAAATGTATTAAACTATGCCATGAAGTCCACAATGAAGGTTGGGTTTGAGCAGGATGTCCATGAAAAAAAGTCACACTTAGACACTGAAATTCAAGTGCTGTGTTTTGTCTATGTCCAGTTAATGGGAAATGAAAATATAAATGTCAGATCTCTAAGGTAGCTAGAGTCAAACCATCCTGGACTTCAGTTCTTCAAACAAACACATAGCACTTGTTATTCTCTCATCATGCCTTGAGACTCCCAAAGATACTCCAGTTTTAGGAAATTTAATGATTTATCTAAAATCAAGTCAGAACATTTTAGTTTAAGGGTAGTGCATGGCATATTGCTTTACTCATAGATAATTTATCTATTTGCATATCCTTTCACCATCTCTAGAAACGAATTCACATTGTGAATTTTCCTTAAAATCAAAACAGAGGAACCAGAAAATGATTAATCCCACAAAGACTGGGATCAAGGGAAGTGAAGAGGGTCCTTCCATTCTTATCCACAAGCTTGAAATATTACAGTCAGATCTGTCATCACGTTTGGTTCAGGTCTGATATGAACCTGAGGATACTTAATGCTTTTACTAAGATTTTTGAACATGAGAAAAGCTCAGTGGATGTGGAAGTTGTGTTAAGATCTTGTCCATCATCACCTCTTCTATTAATAGGACAGAGCCTTGAGAAGCCAATGACAGATACTTGTGAAAGAGAGCCATTTTGTGATGTGGATGTTAGATGCTCCTTAATTTCTAAGTTTCTAAGATGCTCCTTATTTTGTAAGGAGACTCACATGTTGTTGCCAGTGTACTTAAGCCAGGGGATTCAATCTGTGGCGCCTTTTTTCCTTCAAGTGGTTCATTCGTTTCACGACTAAATGGAGAGGATGAGTTCCACCCTTTGTGTTGGGGGGCATGTGATAGACTTCGTTTGGGAGACAATACAACATGCTTTCATATTTTTAGCCTATTTTTATATTTCCAGCTCTGCCTTGTGTGCTGTCAGTCTTCATAAACTTTGTACCAGATCTTGATCTGACTCTTTGACCCTTTCAAGGGTATTTCCTGTTTTTTCTACTCAGACAATGTAAGGCATAAAGAATAAAGGATTTGGTTGAGGTTCCTGTTTGTACCCTTCTTTCTGCAGGAAACTGGAAGCTTCTCAGGAGCAAAAATCCTGATATTTCCCCTTAGGTCCTCATTTATTATTTAGTGCCATGGGATTAGTAGGCTATGACTAGAGAAACAATGAGTCTAATGATAGGCATTGAATAAATTACAAACCATAGTATTACCTGATAGTATGCAGGACAATCTCAAGATCTTTATTTGACTTGCCATTTCTCTCATAGCCATATTCCTGACATCTCTAGAGGATGTCCTAAATGGAACAGTCCTTCCTACCTCATTATAGCATGGCATCATTTTTTTCCAACATTGAATTTTTATCACAGAAAATTTGAGCTTATGCAGTGAATACTCACATTCCTACCACCTAGCTTCTACAATTCACCATTTGACCATACTGCCTTCATCACATGTCCATCCACCCATTAGTCCGTCTTAATTTTTGGATGCATTTTATAGTAAGCTACAGGCCTCTTACACACTTTACACCCTAATAAATTCAGCCCGTTTGTTATTATGTGGCCTCAGTTTTGACATTATTAGTGCTGCTCTCAGATTTGCTGAGATCCTGACATTTATTTGGCATTATAAGAAGAGGTGCCAACTTAAATGTGAAATGTGCTCAGTTTTCAGTTTCTGGAGAGAGAGTATGTCTGTTTCTACCATCAAGTGTACAAACACGTATATGTTGCTGCCCCTTTCCTTTGTGTTACACGGTCACATTATTTGTACTGTTGAAACATGGGAAGCTGGCCTAAGAAATGCAATTGATGATTTTACTTATATGAATGAAATGGGAGAATTGGGATTCAGATGGTAAAGCAAATGCTACTGTACAGAATACTATGGGCAGGGGCAGTGGGAGGGAGGAACAGATTCAGAATCAGAGAGTTGGCAGTGTGATAACTCGCCTTTCTATGAATTCTAGAGAGAGTTTAGTGGCTGCTTGTATTACCTAAGATCATGGATTTAATAAATACTAAGAGTAAAAAAAGAGTTCTTCTAGCCTAGTGGTTTTCACATTATATTTTATAGAACACCAGAATTCATACTGTAGGTGTGTTTCAGAGGTTTGACCAACATTTGAATGAGATTTTTAAAAGTGTGTAGAGCTGTTTAAAAAGCTAATAAAAATGACAGACATACTCAACTGAGTTTTATAAGTAACTTTTAACGTGCTGGAGAATACTTAGTGATTGACTTTAAAATAAGTAAAGGCTATTAATGTCAGCCTAAAATAAAATTTTGAATAGCACTTATGTGTCATCCATCAAAGTCAGGGTACTATTTCTCTTGGGGGAATAAAGACAAAAGGTCTACAGCGGGACCATTACACTAAAGCCGTGGGTGTTAAGGCTCTGGCTTGTGAAAGCTGAAGTTACATTTGGGTTTCCAGTTACCATGAGCACTTACCCATCTGTTATATTTAGATTTTTTTTCTGGTTTGTTTAGGAATCTGGAAACAGATGAGTATATGCTTTAAACTTGAAATGACCATAAAAGGGGAGAGACACTTAGGAAGCTGGAGGCTGGCCACAGTGGCATCTCTCAGATGGAGCTGAACGAGTGGGTTGGGAACCTTACTAAACCAAACTCTTCAAGAAAATCTGAAAATGTCTATGTGAGATCGTGGTTCATTATGAGATTTTCACGGCTGCTCTGACTGTGACATGAAAATGAGTTTGACAGATTGCTCTTCTTTGGAGGCATTGGGTATTCATTTTGCCCTTGTCATTCCAGATTGTACCATGTTCTGTGCCCATAGTCTTAAATTTATCTTTTGGAAGCCAGTCCTGCTTATGTGCAACTGCAGTCCATTTTGCAGGGTTTTGCTTACCTGTATTTTATTTCTACCATAGCATTTTATTATGTAGATTTTCAAAGTGGAAATGATTTTTGCAGTGGCCACCCATATAACCATTAGCTATACTTCACCATTAATAACACTTTACTTGTTTTATTATGTACCTGTTGGTCTGCAGTCCATCTTATTGGGGGATGTATTTCAAAATGTAGATTTCTTCACCAGCTAACTTCACATATTTTAAATACTCAATGTCTAACATTTTGAACATCAATCTGCCTAAATCTGCATAGAATTCTGTGAAATAAAAGATGTAAAATGCCCTGTTGTTACTGGAAAAACATAAGGAAACTTGTTATTGGGAAAACATAGGAACCTTATTTCAAAAGTAACAGGTTTCTGGAATTCTGACATAGAGTCAGGGAAAACATGCTGGCTTATTTTTTAAATCTGAACATTTTTTGTGACTCAGATATTGGGTACCTCTAGTAAGGGAGGGTACACTTGTAAATTTTGGTTTCATCAGAGGCAGGAGCCAGGCAACTTGCAGTTCTTATAGAGAGGCAGGATTATCTTTAAAAGCATTTTAAAACACTGAGTGTTAGTTCCTCCCACCAAATCTGTTGCATTTGGAAAGTAGAGGAGCAGTTAACGGAGGGCTAAATCGGTCCATTCTGGATCCAGTCCCAAGCCCTGGTGTCAAGGTGTTAAGTGCAAATTATTAAAGCAACACTCTGATTTGAAGGAAGGATGAGGATGGAGACGAAAAGTTTCAGTATAAAGATTTTGCCCCCTATTCATGTGGAAAGCATTCCCTATATTCTTGCAAAGTTGCTTTTTTCTTTTATTTTCAGTCCCCAAAATTGTGTCCAAACACTCTTGGCTCAGGAGGTTGACTGGGTATATTTCCTTCTTGGAGTCCTCACTAGCACTCTTGAGCTGTCTGGCAGGAGGTTCCCTTAAAAGTATGTCCAAGCAGTTTTTCTCACTCCTTCTAAGAGCTAATCCTCTACTTTTCATTTCAGTTCCAGTTACGTTGTTTGGGTAGAAAAAGACCTCTGGTATAGTCCCCATGTCTTTACAGTCCAAGAATACAATGTATGTATAAGAACAAAAAGTTAAGACAGAAAATCTTTGGAGCAGAGATTAGGTGATGGACACAGGTTGAGAACATGGTAATGATATATATTTTAAATATATCAGCAGAGGGAGAATTAAAAAAACATATAGGGAGTTGTAAAAATTTACTAACTTATTCAGACAGACACATGATCCTTTAAAGCCCATAAAAAACCCTTGGCATGATGTGATAACATGCACTTTGGTCAGGAAGAGACTATTAGGTTGCAAAGTTCTTGATTCCTCTACCACTGACTTTCTCTTTGATCTCAAAATATATGACTTATCTTGCAATTATTTCATAATCATTCATAATAAAACTGATTTACTGTATATTTTATAAGTGAGTTTAAAACTGTATCTACTTTGTGTTATAGCTCAAGATGATGAATTAGGAAGATTTAGATAGGAACATTGAGCTTTGAGATCAGAGTTAATTTTCTTTAGGAAAAGTTCATTTGTGTAGAGATACTTTATGTTCTGTAGTTCCTACATATAGTACCACCCTTAATTAAATGATATTTCCACAAATCAGTTGAGAAGATTAATTTTCTTTTTTTACTTTAAAGAGAAAAGATTAATTTTCTTAAGTACAACATGTTTAAAATTTAAGTACAAAATTGATCACTGTGTCTTGTGGCTAGTAGGAAGGTGGAAAGTTCTCTAGATTTATGCACAGGACAAGTGACAGTACTTGAGCTTCTATTCTTAGTTTGACCTTGCCCCCTTCTCTTAAGGCGAGACACACAATCTTAATGTTTCATTTAGCTACCTATAACACCTATAATCCTATTTCATGAAAACAGTACCCAGTTTACATTTGATAGCATTTGAAGACTTGATGCAGAAGGTAGCAGGAACGTCCAAATTACTATGTAAAGAGTATTTATTTTTATGTTGAATGATTATCTTGACAAATTACTAATTACTACATTTAGAAAGTTACAACTCTGGAGGGAATTGATATTTGATATTGTTGTGCTGTGTGTTCTAAGTTACCATCATAACAGTAGGAAAATAAACCCTATCCTGGCTGTGTTACAAAGGGATTAACTCACTTCTTCAAGTTGTTACTAAAGTTCCATCCCTTTAAACAACACGAAGTCAAAGTATTCCTAATTTTACTTTTTCTTAAAAAACAACAGAATTTTGTTAATAACTTGTCATTTTCAATATAAGGAATGAAGGATGAACCATGTTGGTTACTTAGCATAACTAAAAATATCCTATGCAAATATGTAGAGGGGTATGCTTTTGATTTTTACATCAAAGCAAAGAAATAAGATTATGTAGAGCTTGCTTATACATTTGTTCCCAGCTACTTGTGCCTTCTCAAAGAATTAAATATTAATAAACACTAGGGGATTAAATAGCTTGATGAAACAAAACTAAAATACCCTTTTTACTATTTTCTAAATTCTACATCCTTGCAAGTTTAGGTTAACGTGAAAAAGAATCTCTGTCACAGGAATTGCCGATCTTTTCACAATGATCTGTCTCTAGATTTTTAAAATGCATGATAAATGTGTGTTTTTATTGAGAAAATTGTAACAGTCATGTGAAAAATTAAGTGCACTTAAAAATTGAAAGATACTACCACCCTATGTACAAAACCTGATTTTCAGACAGGGTCTCCTTTAATTGTTAAGTTGCCCAGACTGACCTTAAACTGTCATTCTTCCTTCTTAGTCTCCCAGAGTGCTGGGATTACAGGTGGGCAACATCATGCTTAGCTATATATTTTTTTCTTTTTCAAATATTTTATAGTATTTTCGATTTATAAAGTACACAGACACATATTACTCAGTTTTGTTCGTAAAATGATTCTAAGGGAAAGCAGGAGAGGATTAGTATCTCCATTTCACAGATGCAGAAAGTTAATTTGACTAGTCAGAAATTCAGTAGTCGGAGACTATATCCAGGGCTTTTGATTCCAAGTCCAGTGCTCTTTGGTAACATCACAAGAACATTCACTGTGCTTTTCATTAAATGAAACCTTTAAATTAATTTAATGTTTATACTATTATCTTAGGTTAATGTTAGAGGTAACTTGATTTTGAGCTTGCTAAATGTGTTTGAAAACCAAATACCCTCTTTTACAACTTCTGAATTCATCTCTTTTCTCTATACTTCCTGGTCAAATACAATAATTTATATAGACTTCAGCATTTATTTTTACCATTATTTTTGACAGTTTGAAGGGAATTAAAAATAATTAGGTTTTGATGTTCATGTATATTCCTGGCTTGCCATACTGAATTATCACACTACCACAACATGGGAGCCCTGTGTTAACATCTAACAAATAGCCAGATTACATACTGTAAAGATGTTTTGCATATATTTAACCCAATTTATAAACATCAACCCTTTTCCTGAAATCCAGTTAATTTTTTAAAAAAATGTTCACATTGAGATTAGAAAGAGGGTGCTTTTTTTTTCTTTTTTGTAGAAGCAGACAGGTATAATCTAAGTTGGTAAATCAGTGACAAATAGCCATAGAGCACAAGATACCTGGCTTCAGTGAGTTATGTGACCTTTAAAAATCCAAGTGCCCGTTTCAGAAATGACTGACCTTTGAGGTTGTAAGCAACACGCTATTCTTCTGCCTCAAAGTAGGAACAATTAAAGGGTGAATTGAAAACCCTCATACAGATATAGTTGAAAAAACTGACAGACTTATATCACGATAATAGTCTTGTTTTCCCAGCATGCAACTTTAAGGTCAGCCTGTGACTCAGGGCCCTGTGCCTCAGTGACATGTTGCCAGTCTGGTCATTCAAGAGGGCTTGCACCCAGCTGAGGTTACTCCATTATAATCCCTAGTGAGGAATCAGCCACCTTTTATTTTTTAAAATAGATGAAGACAACACGAACACTTGAAAGTCAACTACCACATGTACTTTATAGCTTTTAACCTAAAGCTTTGAAGAGCAGTAAGATACCCCTTCAATTTTGAGAAATAGATCCTTCATTGCTACTGATACACAGTACCGTGGCACAGTGTGTCATGAACATGTGAACATTGTCACTGTAAGTGTTTACTAGGTTTATTGTGTTTAAATTCCCAGGCGAGGTGTTGTGGTTTGGTGCAAAGAACACTAGGCTTGGAATCCAGAGCCACTTCCTCGCTGGGCAGCTTATTAGCTAAAACGTAACCTTAGCATAGGTGGCATGGGATTTCCAGATGGCATCTTCTCTGCATGAACAGAAATAATCTGCCATTTCAGTAAGCTTCAGTGGGTGCTCCCTGATCCGCTTGAGACCTCTCATCCTCTTCCCTTTTCTCTTCCTCTCCTGGTGAATCAGAACTCCCATTCATTTAGAGTGGTGAGCTCCTCTTAAATGTGAGCTGTTAGAGGAAGGCACTCTGATTAAATTACTTTTTAAAATTGGTACACTCCATCTTTTAAAAGCAACGATATGATATTTCTTTCTCCCTTTTCCTCCCACTTCCTCTTTGTTTCCCTCCCTTCCCACGGGTAGGCATGCTATCTCTGAATTACATCCTCAGTCATTCTTTTATTTTGTGATAAGGTCTTGCCAGGTTTCCAGGACTGGCCTTGAACTTGTGATCCTTCTCCTTAGCCTCTCACATAGCTGTGATTCCTGATGTGTGCCACTGCACCTAATTTTAAAACGTGTGCGTACTTCTTACCACTAGAGGACTGGAAACAAACATCTGTCAATAATGGACCAAGTGAAAAAAATAACGAACCAAGTAAATCATCGCATACCTGCACATGAATACTATTTACATATTAGAAAGGTAGAAACTTTTTCTGTACTGACATGGAAAATTCTCTAAATAAATATGAATAGAAGTCGAAAATAAATAGAAAAGGCAAGGGGCAGAGGCGTTTGTATAACGTACCACTATATGCTTTTTAAAAAAGAAAAGAGAATACAAATATAAATGGAGCTATCTACTTGTTAAATACTGTGGACAAATAAAGAAGGCAGTGGTATCATTGGTTATGAGTGAGGGGAAGTGGATGTCTGGTGACATACAAGGAGAGGAAGACTTTCCATTATATATACTGTGCATACTTAACACACGCACATACACACACACACACACAAAGAGAATGTTCACAGCAGCATTATTCATAATAGCTAAAAAGAAGAACAACCCAGAGGTCTTCTCAGTTGATAAATGGAGAAAAAATATATGGGTTATCCATAAAATGGAGTATTACACAACCATAAAAGGGAACAATAGATAAATGTTATAACATAAGTGATCCTTGAAAACATGCTAAATGGGAAAATTCAGACATAAAAGGCCATGCACTGTATGATTGTATTCATACGAAATATCTAGGATAAACAAATGGAAGGAGACAGAAAGTGGATTAGTGGTTTCTGAGTTCTGGATTGGGAGGGCAGGGGTGGAGAGTGGGGAGGGTGACTGCAGAGAAGGTTAGGATTTCTTTTTCTTCTTCCCTTTTCTTTTTCTATTGGACATAAAATGGATTTGGAAAAAAAAAGGTTAGGATTTCTTTCAGGAGGGTGAAAAGGTTCTGGAATTAGTGGTGATGGTTGTACAACCTCTAACTATGAAAATCATTAAATCATACACTTTAAAAGGGTAGGTTTTATGGTATATAAATGATACCAATAAATGAACAGCCTGGTAAAGTGAGGAGCATGGACACTTTAATAGTCACTGTGAACATAGAAAGTGGTGAGCAGCTTTTCGGAATTTCCACCCGAGAAATATTTCCATTCTAAAATGTTGCACATCTTATCTCTAGTAATGCCAGAAGACTTTGTGTCACTTAGCTACATTCATAAGCACTCACCAGTAATCTTTTCACTTTATAGGATTGGGTACTGTTGAAGCCCTGACTGGTAGAATTTTAGGTAGCATGACTAAATGACTTAGGATGATGCAGGATATGATCTTGTGACTACAGGTCCTCCAATCCCTGCCACTATAAGAGGTCACTGGAGTTTCTAGAGGAGCTTGAGAGTCTTTTCTTTCCTCATAGAATCCTCATAGAATCTATGCTTTCCTCACAGCTGATCCCAAAGCTGTCTCTGTCCCTGTACTGCTGCTTCCCAGGTGCTAGAGTATGAACAGTCGCGCTTCGTGTTCTCCTGGGGTGAGCTGAATCACAGGTTTAAGCAAGCCCTTCTTGACAGGAGGGGATTATTTGGAGTCTGGTTTGAGATCTCTGGCCCAGAAAGTATAGCTTCTTCTTAGTGATTGTTCATAGGTACTAGGTCATTGTGCATTGTTGTGCAGAGGTACAAGTGCCACCATAGCATCTGGCCTGCCTGCAGGTTAGTTAGATATTAGTCTTCACAGAGTCTTCCCTACTCTGGGTGCTTTAACCTGAACTCATTGTGCGGTGGGCGTGGGGGATTGAGCACAGTGTATGGTTGGTCAAGTGTGGGGCAGATGATGTAAAAGTCTCAGACCTGAGACCTTTTGTATTGCTGTACTCACCCAAGTGATATCTCAACACAAGCAACCTTATCTCCTGTGAGTTGTTGGGTCCATTCTGTAAGCAGTCTGACATGACTGGTTCTTTCAGATCTGGGCCTTTGACATCTATTCAGGATAAACACACAAAATACAAAAGTAGTCTGCATTCTAGCTGGAGCTGCCTAGTAGATATAAGTAGCCTCTTTTTGATGTTGGTTTTTGTAGAGTAACATAAGCTCTAAAATATCAAGCAAGGATAGTTTGCCTTATTAATTAGTACTCATGAAATCAAACCTTTATTTGGTGAGTTGGAAAGTCTGTTAACTCCAGCCAGAAATGTCTAATCATCCACTGGGCTAACTGGGTCCTGTCCTGATAAGGCAGCTGTAGAAAAGACTTGCCTCCCCCAAGACTCAACAAATGGCTGAGACCTATTTTTTGGGCCTTTCCTTTGAGGATCAAAGAGGTTTGTTCTCTCTAGGTCTCCAATGTCTGTTCATAAACTCTTTTTATCGATGTTAGATACGCATCTTTCCCTACTGCTTCATCCTGCTACTGGAGAGGCCAATTCCTCTAAGTCTGTAAAACTTTGGATTTGTTCTCTGATGCTCCAACCATTCTCAGGCCCCTGACCCTTGCAGTTGGGCTCTTGGCCAAGATCTTGAGCTCTTAACTCTTTTCCACATATCTCATGTGAACTGATAAACTTGAAGATAAATTCTATTTGCAGGAATCTGCTGCTTGGGACAGCTACTTTAAAGAGTGTTGCTTACTAATAATATGTAGTGCTTACTGTGTTCCAGACACTAGTCTAAATGTTACTAATACTACTGTATTTCTCACAGTGACCCTGTTAAATCGGTACTATTATTATCTTCACCTAGCAGCTGAGTAGATTGAGTCATAGAAAAGTAAAGTTGACTTATGTCATATAACCAGGAAGTGATGAAGGCAGGCTCCAGAGTCTGTATATTGAGCCACTACACTATCCTGTTTGGAAACTATAAAATAGATATATGAAGTGGGGAAAATTCCATGTTGTTTATGTTATAACTAACAATGTTAATTGTTTAGCCAATCTTTTAAGAAATGAAGCCTTGAATTTCTTTTATGTAAGCCCCTGATAATAACTTGGGATGCAGTGTAAACCAGTTTATTGAAGTTCATGAATGCAACAGAGGAATCATTGTTATTTCTGTTTCATTTTCTATACCTTAGACAGTCTGGTCTGATTTACACTGGGTACATAGTTCATGTATTAGTTCTCTCTGATTATCACATTGCTTGAAAATTAACAAGAAGGGTTGAGATTAAGATAAGTGTGACATAATCTTTTTAAGTGCATGTTCTTTGGTGGTTTCTGCCACTCTAGCTCTAGGTGCAGAGGGCCCCTGTCCTTTGATGTTAGAAATTGAATCCAGGACCTTGTGTATGCTGAATGTTTGCTCTGAAACTGAGCCACACCCCCAGTGCTGAGACTTTCCTTTTAATAAGGGCTGTTTACTGATCTTTGTGTTCATGTCATTCTCTTTCATGTACTTGATGCCTGAAAAGTATATATTGCTTGACTTGGAGAGCTTTGAAATCACACACACTTGTTCTTAAGTGTCAGTTGTTTTGGGTAGATGTTCTGCTACTCTATTCACCAGAGTCCTTATTTGTCTCAGCTGCCATTTCCAAGTTATCACAGTTAAATTTTATGTTCTCTTTGACTAGACTTTTGCAGTAGCATGAAGGAATCTATATTGTTCCATCCACAAGTCACATAACTGTCCTTCGTCTCAGGGTGTGTGACCTGGAATAGTTTCTGCTGATGACTACCAAAGCCAAGGGAACATGAATCTCATTTACCAGAAACCATGTTCCTGTATTTTGCATTATCACAAGTAATTACCCTTTGCTGGAAGCAGCCTTAGAGGGAGCAGAGATCAGCACCTTGAAAATGTGGACACCCAGGAAGTAGACATGAGTTGTACCTAACTCAAGGAGGCAAGTCATCTCTTCATTTGGGGTGGCAGTTTTCACATATCTAAAATGAAACAATTGGAGTAGACTGGATTGAAGATGATTTTCAGCTCTTATCATTAGGCAATCGTGATAGAGGTGGAAATACATGCAGAGCAGACCTGGCTCACTTCATCTTCAGGTCTTCCTAGTATCTCCAGCTGTTGGAGGGACCTATACTCAGTTCTTGCCATGCACAGACTGACCAACAGGAAATTCAAGCTACCCTTTGAGACAGTAATTTATTGGCACACCACAGGTTGCAATCATTGTGGTCTTGCAGTTTTCACATTGTAGCATCTAGCCTGGCACAACAGAAAAGCTCTTTCTACAGGGAATTATTTGTGTTTGCCATCTCAACACAATCACTGTGGGCCACCACCCACTGGATCTGTGCTTAAGAACTACTGGATGAAATATGGATTCAGACACTGCTAGAGCAGACAAATAAGGACCCTTGGGAAACAAGGCAGATGACCAAGTAAACTTTCACTTTCTGTATTTTTTCAGTCCTCCAGAAATCCAGATTCATCGTGTTATCCAAATAGTCAACTCAAGTGCCTAACAAAATACAGACTTCCTAAGTGACATAGAGGTTACCAATTTGTCACTTCCCTTATGCCATGCTCACACTCACACTTTTGTGCACCATGTTAAGTTCAGATTTTCTGCCGAGCAAAACCCACAAAACTTCTTCTGAGTTTCTTCAACCTTGACCTTGGGCTGTCTTCTGATGTTTGAAAACACCACTGCAGAATAAATTAATGTATTTATTATAGTCCTTCCATAAATGAAGACAGATTATATGTTACTAGTCTTACAATTTCACACCAGGAATCAGGGATCATGAAGTGTTATGGTCTCTTTCTGTCATGGCAGTCAGTCATGGTTATCAGAATTAAGAGTACATGTGTGGATGGGAACATATTTTGATTTGCCATTCTTTCTTGTTATGGATTTTAATCAGCTGGGTGAATTACAGAATGGGCCCATGGAATGTTTAGCCCTCAAGCATCTATCAGAGGCTTGAAATGTTCATAACAGGTGGGGTTGGTGAACGCCAGGATTTAGCATGATTGAAAGGGTGTTTTGAGTCATGGCACATGGCAACATGGAAATAAAACAGATATATCACAAGTGGGTGGTAGAAATAGACTGGAAGAGAATTTTAACACCAAAAATATGACAAGGATTTATCCTTACCAGCTTCTTGGTTTCATGAAAAATTTATTTTCTCTCGATCAGAGATTTTGTATTTGCAGTATATATTTTCCTCTAAAATTCTTAATAGATTTCTAGTTATTTTCTTGTTCTGCTTTTCTCTTTTAAGTGCCACCTCTATTTTTTTTAAAATCCAAGATAGACCATATTGACTTGCCTTGAAAGTCACTTGTTCAGTGTTGTCCTAAGAAATGACTTCTGGTTAGAAGTCCATAAAATAAATGTATGGTATGATTGGGATAATTCTACATCTTGGTGAGGGTCTAGTAACAATACAGGAAAGGGCAGACTTTGGGGACAGGAGACATTTAAAACTGTTACTAATCATGGAATGACATTTCCAAAAACCAAATGACAGAGGCCATGTGGCACATGTTGCAATTACTAATCCCTGAACGAATATTGTGAAGAAACCACCTAAACCCTGCTTAGTTGTGAAATGACAGATCTCGAATGGATTTAATGAGCATTTTCATGGCACCTCATTGTTTGCAGGGTCTTCTATTTCATGTGCCTCTTACTTGAAACAGGTCTTCCCCTTTTCATAGCAACTTTCCCTTTGCTCTGAGATTTAGATATGTTTGGGGAAGCAGAATACTGAACTTCATTTGGCACTTGCAAGATGAAATTACCCCTCTTGAGTTTCTAGAGGTGCTCCCTCATTTGCTTTCTGATGAGCATGACATTTAAGCAGTGACTTTGCAAAATTAGACATGTCAATAGGAAAAAGTACTCTTCCCGCCTTAAAGATTGACAGGAACCTGAGATGGGCAAAGATGTACTGGACTTTTTCTGGCAAGAGTACATAGAACAAGAAATACTCTGGAGAGTTTAGCATTGAATCACATCATATCATAGTACATGACTAGATGCCTTAACCTTGCAGTTGGGGTCACTCAGGAGAAATTGTTGGCGGGGGGACTAGTAACCTCACAAAATTATATGGAGAAAAAACTTGTAGCATATTAATTTCCTACAGGTAGGAAAAGGGAGAAGAGTAATGTAAGAAAATGAAGATGAAAACATTGATCAATCCACAAAGATTCATTCCAGGTTGTTACCAAACTCTTGCTTCTGGCCTTACTAATGGCTAGTAATTCTATTTGGGAATGTCTTTAAAGAAAAAATAGAATTCAGGAGAAGGATGACTGTAAGGCATGCTGTGAAGGAGGAACTCACAAGGATGTGTGTGGGCCAAGTGGGTCACTGAAGTTACCACATTTGGGTTTTTCGATATACCACTTTGAAGTGTAATCTTCCCCATGGTGATTCAGAAGCAGAGGTTCAGATTAGATTGAAGTATGAGAATCCCCACAAATGGGATTCCACCATAATCTTACTATTCCTTTTACTCAACAACAACATGATCCTGTTTAAGGGGATTCATTATTAACCTCTGAGAAGAACTTCATTGTAAAGTCCAAAATAAGTGGGATTCTTTTCCGCACTGCCATTGCCTGCCACTTTAACAGAATTTGAGCCACAGAAGGATCTTTGGCTCTGTTCCATCTTTCTGTTTAGGCAGTCCTCCCAGTCCAGTCCTGTAGTGTCCCTCCTACCTAGTCTTTCCTTCCTGTGCCCATTGTCGCTGCTTATCACTCACTTTGCTTTCCCCTCCACCTCATCTAGACAGATGCAGTATTCTCAGCTATTTCTCTACCTCCAGACTCTTCCTCTGAGATCTATCCTTTTTCTCTTTGCTTCACTGAACATCAGGCAGCTCCACAATAGTATATAAAGGCACTCTGTAAACAGAACAGTGATTATAGGGGATATTATTAAACCATACTGTTATGCATAACAGGATCAGCTCTGACACTAATGAAGCCAGTGACCATTGGGGTGTCTGTTAAATAACATCAAAGTTTCTGAGCCACTGACCCAGGATAGGGCAAAGTTACCAGCTATCGTTACTGTGTCTTTCACACTGCAGAGGACATTTTCTTTTTCTTTTCGGAACAGTTCTGGTTTTGTCACTTGAGGGTATCAACAGTGGGGACCAGTGTCTGAGCAGACAGTGCTTCGTGCTTCATGGAGTTTCAGGAAGGCAGAGTTACCTGGATGATATAAGTTACAGCTGGAATCAGTACAGTAGTTATAGAGCCAAACTCCCAGCTCAGACTCATTTGTCATAGTTGACTAATTAGTGGTCAGAGAATAGTTCTCTTGTCGTTGCATTTTATCTTATATTTCAGGCAAAATAGACATTTAAAGGCTACATGGGTGTCCATAATCTGTGGTTCTCAGACATCTCAAGAATCTACCATTTTTACTACAAGAATCTACCTCCCGATGCATAACTTGAAACTAGAATTGACTTGCTAAATAAAAGCATTTGGTACACTATGCTTATTTTTCACAGAACTGTAAGGGGACATTTAAAATATATTATCTTTACCTGAAAGTATGCTTCATAACAACCTCAAAGTTAGAGTTTGTAAAGGTCAGTCCTATAATAAAATAAAAGCATTTCCTCTGGGTGAAAAGTCTTAAGTTTATTTTACTGGTGCAGTATTATTGTAACTGGCCAATCTCTCTGCCATAATTTAATCAGTCTGGATAAGGAAAAGGCTAAACAGGTGTAGAGGAAGAGCATGGTGCCACTTCCTTTCTTCTTCTAGGCTTTGGTTTTGACCCTAAAATATAATATATTTTCTTGAAATATCCTGGCTTTTATTGTGATGCCATTCTCCAGCTCACTAGGAGTTAGGGACAATATCAGATACCTTTTAATATAACTCTTCCTTGAATGTTTAAAGAGCATAACATTAGAAAACTCATTCATTCATTTATTCACGAAGCTTTTACCATTGTGTGCTGTGAGAACATAAAGACAAGCAAAGCGTCATCCCAGCCTTCAGCCAGGTAGGCAAAAATAAGGTCAAAAGCAGCGACATGCACCATTAGACAAATCAGTGGCTTTAAAGTTACATGGTCCAGGGCCTCTCCTGGTATGAAAGTTGCCTGTCTTTCCTGAAGTTCAGTACCCCAAGCCAGTTTTAGGATTCTGGGTAGAACCACTATAGCACCTAGAGTTACAGGGAAAATTAGACAAGTAAGAGAAATCAGTGTGATGATTACTTTGTTAGAAGGGCCTAAGTACTGTGGAGGACGACAGATTGGGGGAGTGGGGTAGGAAGAGTGTAGTGTTGGGGGCGTGGTTGCCATTTGAGCCATGCAGGTGGTCAGAGAAGGCTTCACTAACAAAGTGGTTGGAGCAGAGACTTTAAGGGAATAGAGAAACATCCATGAAAAGCTCTGTGCTGAGAGGGTACACAGGGCAGTGAGACCAGTCTGGCAGGAGCCAGGACAAGGGGGCCAGGCGTGAGGCCAGAGGAGGAAAAAGGGAGGGGACCTATGGGGTCCTGGAGGCTTTTCCTAGAACTTTCTGGTTGTCAGTCTTTGGCCGGTGATGGCTGGTGGAGCTGGTATAATGTTTAAGGTTGTTGTCTTCATTTTCATTCATGTTTTTACTTTTGTTATCCAAGAGAGTAAAACGCAAGTGGTTGCATTGGTGAGACAAAGTGTCATCTTGTGTGTCTTCTGGGGGTGTGCATGTGTGGCCCATTCTGTTCTGACACTGGGGAAGTGGGTGGCTAGAATTGCTCTTGTTTGCAGCACTCTCCTGATCTCTGGTACATACCAAGGAGAACACTGTAATGCCCTTAATCTCCATAGTTGTGGTAACTAAGCCCCTTTAATAATATTGGTAACAAAAGTCTATCTCTTATAGTTACTTTTATCATTAATAGCATAAAAATGTGTTGTTTATAGGACTGAATGCAAGCTCTTGAGGCACATAAAGTGGCTTAATAAGGTTGGCTCACCGTTAAGCTATGTGAGAGCCGAGTCCAAATTTTATTCCGGTACAGGGATGACTTTCTATGTGGCCTCTCTGGCTCTGGAGCTAATTTGGATGCTGAGTAGCTCCACAGGTATTTATATGTAGCATTTGGTATTTTTACTGGGTCCTATTCTTCTCCCTTGGATCACCTAAAATGGTTAAGAATTTTCTAGTGGGATTAAGGTTGTGATCTCTGGGGAGGGGTGGGACATCTGCTCTTGGTTATTTTTGTGTGAGCTGCTTCCCCTTAAATGTATGTTCACAAATGAGCCATAGCCTTATCATCTGGGGTTGAGGAAAGACTGGTCTAGGTGCTGCTCCTGAACTTGGTCTCTGAGCCATGGCTTCTCATAGGCACTCAGGTAAAACCTTTATGTTCTTTCTTTTGAGGAGTTTTGTTGGAGTGGTCTGTCATTTGTCCAACAGAGAATTTTTGATTGAATGATTTTAGTCTTGTCTAAATAGTACATAAGTTTGTCTCTCTTTTGTTCTTATCCTCTAATGCTTTTTCAAAAACAAAATATTATTTTTACTCAAGTAAATTTAGCAGTTTGAATGATTTGTGTTTATGTTCATACATATACATAAATATATGACTATATTTTTACATTTTTCAGGATGTCTTACGAAACTGTTAAAAAATTGTGACAGGAAAGAGGGATTTTTTTGCTTAGGATGTTTTGGTTACTTGTAGGATACACTGGTTCATTTTGACCATGCTGGAAATCTAACTTAAAGGGTTTGAAAACGAAAATTGGATATAGAACAAGAAGGAGGAATGATTTATAATTAAGAAATCCATAATGACTTTTGATAGCTTCCTTTTTTAAACAATTTTTCATTTCTCTGAAGAAACAACCATGGATACTTTTGATATGACAAATACAGCATTAGGTGTTCTTACTGGAAGAAGGGCCAAGGTTTTGGATACCCTAGACCAGTGAGGGTGAACTTTTTAGAACTTTCAATGATACAAACATGCTGCTGTGACACATGTGCCATAGGTTCGCCACCACTGCCCTAGATCATCATGACTATGAGAGTCGTGATCTTGCTTTGTAACCTGACATTGAGGAAGCCTGCAGAAAAGGGGCCCAATGAGGGAAACCCCGTTCTCTGACACAGCCTGCTCCCTGTGTCTCTCCCTGAAGCCAAGAATTTGGCTGTGCTCTGTTGCCCTGTGCCCAAGTAACAGTTTCCTTTCTTGGAGCTGGTAAAGTAAGAAGTTAGGTAGAAACCAAGCACTCTGTCCTCTCTGCCAGCTTTCAGGTTAAGGCACAAAGTAATTTTTGCTGGTAGGTTTTTAAAAACTTAATTGCCTGTCGATATTTCACAGTGGAAATACTTTTGGAAAATTTTCTTTTGGTGTTTTGAAGCACATATGCTACTATGGAATTCCCTACATTAATTAATTAGTATGTAATGTTTTATTTGCTTGTATGTGTTTGAAAGCTGCCTGACTTTTTCCTCAGCCTCCAAGAACTGTTCTACAAAGATGCTACCACATGCCTGAGATTGTGCTTACTGGCAGACACACAGAGTTTGGGTGTAGGTGAACTGGTCAGCTGTACAGTTTGTCCTAATGAATCTTGAATGCACATTAACCGGTAGAATAACCTTGCATCCTATTTAGTAATTAACACATAAGACAGTATGTTTAAAAGTTGAAATATTTATGGGGGCACCCAACCTCAGGTTTTAAATTACATCAAATCTTTAGATTATTCTTGCTTCTCTGAATATGAGAGCTATAACTGTGATTAAATTAAAACAATTACTTATATCTTATTGATGATTTTTAAAATTGAGAAATAGCATTTTGTATTGCATTCAGTTCATTAGTTTGTGAAATTAGAGCATAATAACTAGGTCTATGAAAGAGAGAGAGGTTCTCACAGAAGGAAAATCAGTATTGCCCTGAATTGGTTTAAGAGCTTCAGATCATTGGATCAGAATTCATTTTGAGTGACTGTCCACACACTGAGAGGACATTTCAAGGACAGAAGTATAATTTTGACAGCGAACACATTGTGGGCAACAGTAGATAAATTCAGTTCCTTTACCCCTTGGCTATTCAAGTCAAAGGCCAGGATGAGTTGATAGAGGGAAGGAAGACTATTTGGCATATTATATTGCCATTGAGTCCTTTCACGAGCTACTATCCAGTAGGCGCCACATACACAACAGTCCTATCTCAGATCAGGGATGGAATATGAGAGGGTGGATTGAGAGGGACATAATCAGACTGGATTGATTTTTTAAAATAACTGCAAAATGCTACTCTGACGATTTGGTTGAGAGTAAAACTGAATGTTTCATACTTTCAATTACCACCAAATGACACCCTGCAACTGGAGAAACCAGGAACACATGTTCTATTGCTGTCAGGTCCCAAGTGTCTTTCCAGTATGAAAGGACATGGTGCATATAGTATAGGACATAAAACCTCCTAAGTGGACAGTATGGTAGTAGGGTAGAGCCTACCCTAGTGGAATTTTAGAGGCACATAATTCTTCATTTAATAATCTTTTGATACCAGGCATACTCTAAAATAGTACTATCTGTACATGGATGATCAAACAGATTTATGGTTTTTTTCTAAATGCAGCATTGCAGTGAAGTTGTTAATAACGTTGAATCATTCTGTACACATCTGATTTTAAGGGAAGAAAACATTTGCTGATTTTTCTATGAAATTCTATGAAAGACTGCATTTTAACTGTGACTCATGAACTCCGTCTCATTGCAGCAATGTAGGTGTTTATTTCCAAATGTCTGCTGACACCTCTAGGTGCATTAGCATGTCTGTGACACAAGCCTCTTATTCATAGTCAGGGGCTTCCTTGAATTTGTTAAATGTTCTCTGGAAGGCAACACACCCTGTCTTTGGAAGACAACATTTATACATAGGGTCAATATTATACTAGTATATTAGACTTGGCAATTAATAGACTAGAAAGGACATCTGATTTGTCTTTTCGTTTGAATTACTGTTCATTGTTTATACTGTACCTTATACTACTCAGGGAAAGTATGTGGTTAGAAAAATACTAGTTAAAACGTTCACTTTCTCTTTATTCTTATTTTGAGCCATGTGGGCATGAAGAAAGAAAAAGGAATATTACCAAGAAACACATGAGAAAGTACATATAAAAATATAAGCAAGACTTACTAAATGCAAATTGAATCTTCTCTAATGAAAGATTTATAATAGAAAACAAATGTTGTGCTACTTGTATGTGTACATGATTAAATTGAGGCCCAAAACTTTTTATTGAGATACTGAGGTTTCTGTAGGGACCTCTTAGCATGTCAGATGTAAATCAGGAAATTTTCTTCCAAAAGAGGAACATTGTTAAATGAAAAATGTTTCTTTTGAAGCAGGCATAGAAAGCCATGCTAATATCTTAGGATAGATAACCTAAATGTAATCAACCAGCCACAATTCCAACTGCATCTAACTAAGCTTCTAGAACACTTTTATTAAATACATCTATATGAAAAATGTCTGTCTTAAAGTATCGGGGGACAGCTCAGGTAACTGTAATGTGTAGGTTAGAATTTGGCACCTTAGCTTCACATGATTTCATTTTTAAAACCAGGAAATAGCATATTGTTTTGTATTAGGCCACTGGTTTATCAAAGCAGAAAAAAACAGGTCCTTTTAAAAAGAGAGAAGACCTCACAGAAGGGAAATCAGTGTTGCATTGAAATGGGCTTTGTAAAGTTAAAATAGAAACTTTGATCGTTTGATCACAAACCATGTTGAGTGACCTTCCACACTGAAGTTTTAGAAACTTAGTGGTGGTGACTTATCTCCACCTGCCAGTTAGCTGGATGTACTTAGTAATGCCTTTATACATCATCCTGAATTGGATACCTGGGGCTCCAAGTGTAGTGGCAGAATTTTGTGTAATAGAAAAATCTCATTACTAGGTACAGATAGTCAGCCTAGGGCAAACATGTCTACAAAAACAAGTGATAAGGGAAGTGACATGTAGTTGTATGTAGCAGATGTTTCATGTAATGATGGGTGACATATCCTATTGAGTATAACAGCAGTAAGTCAAGGCAGCATAGGTTTAAAAAGTTAAAAGCCTTCATATTTCATGTACTTAGACTTTGCAAAAGGAATGTAAAAGTATTAATCAAGGGAGAAATACTTAAGAATATGATTCAGTAAGAGTAAAGTGAGCCCCCAAACGGGGTCAAATACCATTTCCACTTTTTCTCTTCTCTAATCATTTCTAACAAAAATCAAAATAGAGATGAAAGTGCAAGCTTTTCTTCCCCTCATGAAGCCAAAGTTGAGCTGTGCCGCATTCTCCTGGGTGTCAGCCACTTGGGATATTTGCCGTCCTTTACAAAACTCTGTGTCAGCATTGTCATTTAACAGCTGGGTTCTTAGAGTTGTTATCCCCTTGAAGATAAGTATTTTCAAAATATTTTATATACATCATTCATATTTTATGCACAGTTTTGATATGATGTCTTCTCGGTAGGAATGTATTGCTCTAACTTCCAAAGCATGTGGCATGAGGATTTTAGAAGGTTTTTATTTGTACTGGGAATTGAACTCAGGACCTTGTATTTGCCACGCATTAAAATGGTTTTATATCAAATAATCAAAGTTCGAAAAATAGGAGGTGAAGAAATTCAGGCTGCCCAAAGTTCTACCAAATTAGATTTCTTGCAAAAAAAAAAAGTAGTAAAGTTCATGAATTTGATATAGACATTGTTAACATACTTGAAGTATTTCTAGCCTGTTAACTTATTAGGCAATAAAGCCAACAGTTTTAGAATAGCCTATTTTATCTTGATTAATATGTGTTTCCTCATACATAAATATGATTTACATCAACTGTTGAAATCAGTTATAAAATATGCCTTTGAAATCTGTTTCTCCTTCTGGCTAGAGTCTGGGTTTAAGTTGACAGAGGTGGGGAATATAAAGAGACCCTGGATTTCACATACTTGGAGAATAATTGTAAAACTAAGACTCAAAATACCAAGAAGCCTTTTTTACCATTAACTTGGGGTTGTTAATGTTCCTTTTGCTTGGATCCTGTATTACAGGAACAGAATAGTAGCATGTGGCTTCATTGACTGATATTTTCTGCATACTTTGATATGTCCATGTTCATTGGTGAACCCTGGATTATTTCATCATCTGGATGTGTAGAGACTGAGCAAGTCATGTTCTAGAGCTAAGAAAGCAAGCTGAGGGTTCTGCAGCTCTGTGCATTTGAAGTCCAAAATGTATGGCAGAAAAGATCTGTTTGGTATGAGAACCACGGTAGAGTTTGCCTTTCTTCAAAATCTCTAGATAGCTCTAAATGGAATTCATTGTGTTTTCTAGAATTATTTATCCTTGTGTATGATAGGAATACCTGTTTTTTAACAATAAAGCTAGGATTCAGAACTACCAAAGGTGGAACTCTCCTTAGGTGGGACTCTAATACTTGAATACAGAAATATTTAGAAGCCATTTCTGCCTTGATAGGCATCAAAAGAGAGTGACACTGAAGTGAGTTGGCTCAAAGTTGTGTTTTAAACAGATCTCAATGTGGCAGACAGAGGAATATTTATATATGGTCCAAGAAGATCGTTTCTGAAGAGCTAATCCATACAGAAAGCCACACAGAAAGCCAGTGCTATCTAATCTTATAAATTCTGTTTTCCTGCCAGATGGCATTTTGGGGTCACTGATAATTTAATTTCCTAGCATTTACTCTTCCTGGAGATTTATTTGGTTTCTTAACTAAGCTCTTAACAAGAAAGCAAGTCATTGGAGAGGGCATAATTTCAATATGGCAAAGGAAAGGCAAGGGTCATATTTGACCTGGGAAAGAGCAGCAGAGGAGAGGGTTTTTCCCAGTCTCATAGTGACAGGTACTTTGTGCTTGGCATGGAGGCTATAGACAGCTGAACAACTGCTTCATATAAACTGCACATAATTCCAGGGATTTTGGCCCTAGGTTCATTGTGTATATTGGTTTCTAACTGTGTCATGTAAAGGAACATCCCAGTGTTCTCTTTAGGGAAAAGTCAAGTCAGAGCTATTCTCTGGTCTTCCTTAGTCTCCTGACTGTGACACAACTGTCTCCAGCAACTGTTCTTGTAAAGAATGTCACTCATTTCCTTCTCATGCCAGCTCTCTGGAGAGGAGGGGTCTGCGTGCATGTCAGTGGGAGGCAGCGAGAGTGTGCACTGTGGGGCCCAGTTTCACCTGTTTGGCGGTTGACTACAGAGACTGGCGCGGGTTTGAGTGAGAATGCGGCAGCCTTGGCCCAGGCGGGTTCCCACACACAGGGTGTGGTTTCCTTAGCTCAGGCTCTGCTATTTGGTTGCTTGGGCAACAGGGCCTAAACAGCCTGGACATGTGCTTGTATAAAAAAAACTGGGAATGGAACCCAGAGCAGGAGTCTGGGCTGTTCAGTTGACGGAAGAGCTGCAGTGAGGGTGAGTAGCAGGCAACTAACTGCTGGTTATTTTCCCTCATCCTTTCTCTGAGGTGATACTCACTCGGGGTGTTGGATAGCCCTGTGTGTGGGATGCTTTGCATTAAATAGTCTCAGCGCTTGTGTTTTCTTCACAGATTAAATAATTGCTATCTACGTTTGTAAATTTTCTTTTTCAGAGAGAGGAGAAAAATTAGTAGGATTAGCATAGAAAGAAGTTGAGAGCTAGTAGAAGCTCACATTTGATGCCCTTGTTGGTGGCAAGGTTCAGTGGGCAATGACTTGGCAAAGGGGCCGCCGAGGGCCTTGGCAGTCTTGGGTTGGGAAGTGACACGGTTATACAGAGGCAGGGAATTGGGGGGTGCTTGAAACAGTCAGCTTAACCCTTTGTCAGTGTACTTTAAACTTGCAATGTTTAAAGCAGCAAATTTTCCAAAGTGAATCTAACTGATCCTCCCTCTCTTAAAGCAATGTTTTGGTTTTAGTAAGTCACAGAACTATTCGTCACTGTGACAGATAATCTATTTTCAAAATATGCTGGTGCCAGTCAAGAAGGCTGTTTAGATAAAAATGCTCTTTGGCCCTACTGCTCAGCCCTCAAATGTCAGTGCACTATCTGGAACAAAAATGTTTGGGATCTCCAGGGAGTAGAATTGTTTCTGACTGATTTCATGTAAGTTTAAGCATTTTTAAATGAGTGAGAGGATTGTTTGCGTGTCTAGCAGTGTAGGGTCAGCTGTTAAGGTTTTGTTCAGAGGCCTAGAATTGTATAGGTAGGAGGAAAGTGAAGCTTCCAGAGAGTACTTTTTCCCCTGCAGAAGTGACAGAAAGGGGCAAAAGCTGGCAGGCAGGCAGCCCTGGGAGCAGAGGGCTTGCCTCCTTGTTCCTGTGGGAAGCCTGCCTGCTGCCCAGGTCTTCTTTTGTGTAAAGCAATTTTCTGTTTCTTGCCTGTGCCAACCCAGCCCTCTACTCTATCAGGTCACTGCTCAGAATCACCTGCTTCCCAGAATCTCTGTGGTGACACAGCCAGTGTGAGCTCTGGCCCTCTTGTCCTCTCCCAGAGTTCTTTGTGAGTCAGCACAGTGGTCCATCCAAGCAGGGACTTGTGCCATCTCCTCAGGGAGGCACTGGCCCTTGGCCTCTGGCCCTTGAGGAGCCCAGTGCAGAAGCAGTGTCTTTCTGGGAGTCACAGTAAAGTATCGGTTGCCAGGGGTCGGGGGTGGGGGGTTGGCGGCCAGCCTGGGTCGAGTGCAAGCTGAACCCTGGTGCCCAGAGCCCACGGACTCGGAGTGTCTCCTTGGCCATGTGCGGCACTCTCTGCTGCGGCAGAGTACCCTGGCACTCCCGTTGTCATTTGTTCTTCCCACTTGTGCCTTCAGGTCCCTCCAGCTATAAGGTGGGCACCATGGCTGAGAAGTTCGACTGCCACTACTGCAGGGACCCTCTGCAGGGGAAGAAGTACGTGCAGAAGGACGGCCACCACTGCTGCCTGAAGTGCTTTGATAAGTTCTGCGCCAACACCTGTGTGGAGTGCCGCAAGCCCATTGGCGCAGACTCCAAGGTACTAGGTGTCCCCATGTGTGAGCAGTGCGGGCTCGGCTTCAGGGTATAGTCTTCCTGCTGCCATGACAGCAGTAGGCACATTTTTCAGTTCTGCTCCTCACAGCAGCCACCTTGAGGCCTTGAGGCAGTTTCTGCTCCCAGAGGGCATTCCTGGAATCTCCTCCCTGCCGTTTAATGTGGACCTTGGACTAGATAGACCCCCCTAGGCTCTTTTGGTTGTGCAGGTTGAATTCCCTTATGTGAAATGCTTGGGAGCAGGATTTTTAAAAAAATTATAGAATAATTTACATATACATAATGAGACATCTTGGGGAAAAGATGCAAAACAAAAATTCATTTATGTCATATGTATACCTTATCTACATATGCTGGAGGTAATTTTAAGCACTATTTTAATAATTGTGTGCCTGAAACAAAGTTTGTGCATCACAGCTGAAGTGACTAGGAAAGTTTTTTTCCCCTTTAGGGGCACTGAATAACTTGTGTCTTCTGTGCTTGGGTTTTGGCTATGGTCAGGTGTGGAATTTTCCACTTGTGGCACCATGCTGCCACTCAGAAAGTTTCAGACTTTTGGATCATTTGGGGATTAGAGATTTCTTAGCACACACTCTTTAGTACCCTGGGAATTGTGAGGTTTCATCCTTGGTCCAGTTGTCCCTCTTACTACTCTGAGGAACACTCGCCTCCGGGTGCCCTACGTATGAGCCGGCGTGTCATTTGGTAGTGAGCCCAGGGAAGCCGGCTGCCCCTGCCTTGGTGCCCCTCACAGGGGCTGCCCTGCTCTGCTCACTTCCCAGGAGGTGCACTACAAGAATCGCTACTGGCACGACACCTGCTTCCGCTGTGCCAAGTGCCTTCACCCCTTGGCCAGCGAGACCTTTGTGTCCAAGGACAACAAGATACTGTGCAACAAGTGTGCCACTCGAGAGGACTCCCCCAAGTGCAAAGGGTGCTTCAAGGCCATCGTGGCAGGTACTGTCCCCCTCCCACCCCAGGCTGCCAGAGTGGAGCCCTGAGGGCAGACATGATGTGGGCTTGCTTGTCACTGTGAGGCTAATGTTGCTGTGAGCTGCTTTGAGATTTAGCATATATATGTACACATATACATACACGTATATATCGTACACATATATGCTCGCACACACGCACACACTTGGAGACTAAAGAACACTGGCGAAAACAGCCTGTGGCAAGAGAATGAAGTGAACAGTATGTAGCGCTTTCTCATTTGGGTATAGTAAGTGATGGAGGCATGCTTTCCCCTCAGGGTGTAATTCGGGTTCAGGGGTCAAGTAGCCCCCCCCAGTTGACAGTCTTAGTCCAGGCAGCGGGTCGAGGAGGGGGAGTGGGGATTCAGCATCTCATAGGAAATCATACTGCGGGCCCCGCCCACAACAGTCCCGGGTGGACATCACTGCGAGGAGCACGGGGCTAGGCTTAGTTGGAGGCGTGAGGCCAGTGACTGCAGGGCCTGCATCCCTCACCTCTGGAGGGCCTGGGGGAGGGGCTGAGTGGATGCAGCCCCCTGCAGAGCCTGTCAGTGGGGCTATCGGCCTGCTTTCCCCTGCAGGAGACCAGAACGTGGAGTACAAGGGCACCGTCTGGCACAAAGACTGCTTCACCTGCAGCAACTGCAAGCAAGTCATCGGGACCGGAAGCTTCTTCCCAAAAGGGGAAGACTTCTACTGTGTGACTTGCCACGAGACCAAGTTTGCCAAGCACTGTGTCAAGTGCAACAAGGTACTTTGGCAAGGGAGTTGCGTGTTGACTGCTGTTTCTAGAAGTGTCGACAGTTTGCAGAGCACTTGCACACACACTATCCCATTACATCCTCACGATAGCCCTGTGACGTGGGAATTATTATGCCTATTTTACAGATGAGGAGACATGGGATGAGAAAGCAGGCTGTCTTATAGCGGTGGTGAGGGCAGCCCTGGCTCCTGAAGCCAGCCTCTGCCACTCAGTTGCTGCATCACCTTGCCAAGGAGCTCACCTTCCCTGGGCCTTGGTGTCTTCATCTGTAAATCAGGGATAATAATGGTACCTGCCTCCCATGGCCGTGGTGGAGATTAAATGAGATACTGCAAACCAAAGCGCCCAGCACAGTGCCTGGCACGTTGTAGGCATTCAACAAAATGGTTGTTGAATCTGAATTCGGTGCTACACTCCCTGGTCTAGGCCATCACATCTGGAGGAATCACTTACCAGGATCAGCCCTGGCATGCCGATTGCTTTGTGTGTGTTACCTGCTCTAAGAAGCTGGCTGGGCAGCGTTTCACCGCTGTGGAGGACCAGTATTACTGCGTGGATTGCTACAAGAACTTTGTGGCCAAGAAGTGTGCTGGATGCAAGAACCCCATCACTGGTAGGCTTAAAGAGTCCTTGCTAAGTCTGCCAGGCTAGGTTTTGCGCATGATAACCATCTCTCATTTTCCTGTGTCGTCGGTTTCATCAACAAAGACCCCCAGAGAATGCCCTTCTGTCCCTGCCAATATGGTTCTAAAGGCCCCCCCTAGTAGTTTGGATTCTCCTGCAGGCCAGTCTGGCTTTTGCAATACAGAACACTTCATGACTACTGCTGACTAACAATGCCAGGAGTTCACAAGCCTGAGACCCTTGGGCCACAGGCAGGCACTGAAAAGAGGGACTGCGGGGGGGATTGAGGGATGGGGAGGGGCCTGAAAGGGAGGGGGTGGGGGAGAGGAAAGGGAGGGAGGGGGAGGGCCAGGGAGGCCGGAGAATGATCACCTGATACCATAACAACCATAGCTGAGGGCTAGTGTGGAGGTGCCTGCTGGCAAGGGGTGTTTTGGTTTATTTTATTTTATTTTTATTTACATTTTTGTGATCAGAAGCAAAGCTAATCATTTCATTCCTCATCTCGCGGCCGCGATCCACGTGCCCTGGGCCCTTTCCCCTGCCTCCAACTTTCCCATTTCCCCGGGGAGCCTTGAAATGTACATTTGAGAAGACTTTTGCCATCCTCAGGGAAAAGGACTGTGTCAAGAGTGAGCCACCCAGTCTCTAAAGCTAGGAAGCCCCCAGTGTGCCACGGGAAACGCTTGCCTCTCACCCTGTTTCCCAGCGCCAACCTCCGGGGCAGGCATCCGGGTGGAGAAAGGACTTGTCCCTCATGGGTGGTGGTTCTTTATAGAAAAAATCGAAGCTTAGCAGCTCCTCGAGGCCCGGTAAGTGCAGACCTCACGAACAGCCCAAGTTTGCCTCCTGGTGGCCACTTTGATGCCATGGCCTTGACCTAAATCAAAGAAACTGGTTATGGTGGGAGGTCTGTGCGCGTCACAGGGTGATAGCGGTGGCATGGGAATGCGGGTTTCTTAACCTAGAGAAGCCCTCGGCTGAGCTCTGGCATCCTCTCAGGTCCTTGAGAGCTGTAGCAGGCTGGTGGCAGCATGGGGCACAGTGGCAGCATGGGGGACAGTGTGTGGTGGAGGGGGGACTGGGAGCCAGGAAGACATTGGCTCCTTGCACTTGTTGGCTCTGAATGGGGCATATCGTCATTTTGTCTCTGAATCGCAGCTTCCTCACCTGTATTCATTCAACTGTCTCCCTCCATTTTCTTTTGTTTTTCCTCAGGCTTTGGTAAAGGCTCCAGTGTGGTGGCCTATGAAGGACAATCCTGGCACGACTACTGCTTCCACTGCAAAAAATGCTCCGTGAACCTGGCCAACAAGCGCTTTGTTTATCACCAGGAGCAGGTGTATTGCCCCGACTGTGCCAAAAAGCTGTAAACTGACAGGGGCTCCTGTCCTGTAAAATGGAATTTGCATCATGTTCTTTGTGTCCTTGCTCTCTCTGCCCTACACCATCAATAGGACAAGAGTGTCTTTTACCTCTTAAAGTTGTTCCTTCTGTCTTTTCTCCCATTTTACAGTATTACTCAATTAAGGGCACACAGTGATCATATTAGTATTTAGCCAAAAGCAAAGTTGCAGCAAAGTTAATTTCTCCATAGCTGCAACAAAGAAATGAAAATTTTGATTGACTCTTCTGCATGTTTATCATAGAGCAGAAAAGTGCTAACCACGTAGCCACTTCATGATGTAAGCAAGAAGCATAAGCGACAAAGCCCCCACTGAGACGCCTCTTAAAGCTCAGCTGGGACCCACCATGTAACCAGAAGACACGCAAGAGTTGCAGCGGCTGCTTCAACTCACTGCTCACCCTCTTCTGTGGGCAGAAAAAGAACTTGCCGGAATGCATAGTTTAGCTTTCTAGTTGAAACTCTCACCCTCCATCTGTTCTTTTGTGCTTTTATATGACTAACAAGAATTTTCAGAAAATTAACATTTGGACTTAGCTGTAATTCTCAACTGACTGTTCCCCTACACCACTGTTTGCTTTCCCTGTGTGGCATGTGTTCTGAGCGTTCCTGCTTCCCAGCGTGGGACACGCAGGTGATTGCAAGTGTGTGAGCAGATCTGAGAAAACGAGCCTGTTTCAGAGCAGCATAGCCACAGTGAATACTTATTCTGGAAGCTTAACAAAACTAACCCTGCTGTCTTTTTTTATTTTTTTAATTAATGATATTTTTGTTTTAATTGATAGTAAAATAGTTTATGGGTTTTGAAACTTGCATGACAATATTTGAGCCCCTCAGACAGTCCTGCAGTTTTGAGATTCATCCTTCAGAAGTGACTGTAAAACTAGAGGGGTGGTAGCTGAGCAGGCACCAGGTTTGTCATTAATGTGGATCTGACATTTCAAAACCGTGAGGAGTTGAATCCCTTGTAACATAGTTGTCTGCTCTTCGTCTGTGTGTTCAAGAGGGCTGCAGAGTCCCTTCTATTGTGATTCCTAGGACTTCCCTCAAGGGCTTAGTGGGCTCCCTGGGGGATTGGGGAGGCCACCGTCCTCACAAGTGGAACCAGATTTCCACCTCCTGCTTCCCTGAGATGCAGGATCACCTCCTTCCTGTACTCTCCATTATTATATTACACAGTATCACAAGACAATATCCAAAATAAACATGTAACTCAGTACATATTAACGTTCTGTAGGAGTGGTTGTAGAAGCCGATGCTGATGCCTCATTTCTACATTTTGTCATTAGCTCTTATCATCTAATGTTTCAGTGTATCCTTACAGAAATAAAGCAGCATAGAAATAACTTGCCTCTTGTCTTTCTGTTCTGCCCAGAATAACCCCAGCGTTGATACTGCTGACTCAGAAACCTGAGCACTCCTTTCCCCCTAATTCAAAGATATACTCAGTTCAGTGCAGCCACATGGAACAGAGGAACTATACATAAGACAGATCTAAAACACAGCTTTGATCCAGGTTAAGGAAAAGCTGGGAGCTCATTCTGACCCTAGATAGTGTTTCCCGGATTTGTGCCTGCTTTAAAGAATAAAAACTGATTTTATTTGGCCAGGATGGTGAGGCCAGGTCGAGGAATCTCAAATGAAGCTCATCACTGAGAAGTCCTCACGGGCCCTATTTGCTTTGAGCTTCCTCATGGCTCTTTCTTGCTGGGCTCTACAATCATACTGTGCACTACCATACCCTCAGCTGTGGCTGCCTGTGCCCTCTGCCCTAGGGGACCCTTGCTGCTCCTGTGTTCCGGGCTCATGTCTCCAGCTAGACAGAGGGCGAGAATTTGTAGGCAGAGGGAACTGGGCTGGCGGCAGCTTCTAGACTGCTACACAGCCTTGTCATTAGCTCACCTGAGGCTCTTGCTCTCAGGACATCCACCCACCCCCACTGGTTATTTCGAGATGGCCTCAGGCGTGGTAGTAGAGCTCACCTGCTCTCTGTAGGAGCCACGCCCTGTAAGGCATCTCATCAGAACATCTCAGCTAGAGGCTGGAGGGTGTTAGGCTTCAATGGGTCCCCTTAGCCAGGGCGGAGCCTTTGTATGCTAGTATTTACCTTGGAAAGGAAGCCTGTCAGTGAGGAACTGTGAGCTATGAGCTGCGAGCTCAGTATCCACCCCTCCCCCACCATCATTGAATCCAGGGTCTTGCATCACCATGAGCATGTTTAAGAACATGGGGCAGCCCCTTGTTCTTAAACAAGGTAAAGCCTCTTCCTTTGACAGGTGTGGCTTTCCTCAGCAGCCAGGGCAACTGCAACAGGTGCCCCAAGGGGTATGAAGACGTGGGAAGAGTGGCTGAGGCACAGGGCAGATATAGGGAAGGCCAGGCAGGAGGGGCTGTGAGGATGTCGAGGTCTGGGAGAGACCAGCACCGAGGTCAGAGCTCCCAGGAGGGAAGGTGCTCTGGGTGAGGAAGAGACCCAGAACTGCTCCCAGGGGAGCAACACAGAATCCTAGGGTGCTGAAACAGGCTCTTCTGGGAAGAGCAGAAGCCAGGTGCCATCCCCTTTGGGGTCCTTTCCTAGCTGCCACCTCAGGAACCTACTCTCTGGGAAGGCAGGGAGGACAGTGGTTCTCAGGAATGCAACCACCCTGCTACCAGTGCAGCTCAGAACACTGGGTAGACTCTTGTCTTCTCTAGAGGAACACATACAAGGGGCTGCCCAATGCCACCACTCTGCCACCTGCCCCATGTTCCCAACAGGTGGCAGCTGCCACCTTCCTGCCCAGGAAACAGGGCCATCTGACATCTGCCTCCAGTTATCACTTGCCATTCGATGCCTGATGCCTGCCCTAAACACTTCAGCATCCTCAGAAGCCGGCCCCTCCGACATGTGGGATCTAATCCTCACAGCGGTCCCATTCTTTTGGGTGAGGAGGTGGAAGTTCAAAGGGGTTAAAAAGTTTGCCAGAGTTCACACAGCTATTAACTGATGAGCTGCACCTCGTGCATTTTACTGAGGAATGTTGTCCCAAGACAGTTGGGACATTAGAAGGGTATTTGTGTTTGCAGAGTGATTTCCTTACCATATCATCAGAAAGAAGCATTTTCCCCCTCAAAGGTCAGAGTCTCAAGACCATATCAACATGTGGCTAACAAAGTAGTGTCTGAAGCCAGACTGCCCAGGTTCGAATCCTGGCTCCTCTGCCATTCTCTAGCAATGAGACCTTGGGAAAGTTATCTAACCTCTCTGAGGTTGTTTCTTCACTTGTCAAATGATTCTTAAAACGTTCAGTCAACACTGGCAAGGATTTTGTCCCCAGCTCCGAAGACACTCTTCTGGTACCTGACTTACCTTATGGGCCATACATGTGTGGCTCCCAAACTAGGGTGGGGGTAGGATAGACCTAAGTTTCAGTTCTGGCCCAGCCTCCTTCCAGTTGTATGACTGGGAACAAATGCCCATTTCCACAGTAATGACCTCAGATAAAAATGAACTCCCATCATTGCAGCAATGCTTTGGAGGAACTCAGCATGTCGCATGTGGGACCCAGACTACATGACTATGACTCAATTGGAGAGTTAGGGGAGTGAGCAGGACTCAGCTGGAGACACTGTCGCCAGACTACTGGAGTAAGTGCCAGGGCCTATGCCAATCCACCCAGTAGCTCACAGGGACTGAGCCCTGCTGATAGAATGGGTCCGATGTCTCTGATGTGTCTGGGAAGGGGTGAACTGCAGATGTGACGGAGCCTGCAGGGACTGAGGCAAAGCCTCTTCCTTTGACAGGGACAAGGTTCAATGGGGAGACAGCAAGCAAAGAGCCATGGACCCAGCTAGCAGCCCTCTCTCGGCTTGGATTCAGGTCTCCAGGGTCGTGGGTAGCAGGATTTCTGGGCACTGCAGCTGTTACATGTGTTGTGCTTAATGACACAGGTGTAGGAAATGTGGCATTCTGAAGAATCTCCTAGTCGTGTCCAGGGATCTGTCCTTCAGGGAAGACACTAAAAATCTATCTGGAGAGGAAGGGAAATGTGAGGGGACCACAGTGTCAGGTGTGGGGTAAGTAGGCTAGGGATTCCACTCATGCCTTGGAGTTGTGACAGAAACCAGAGTCGAGAGGTGAACCAAGGGAGCTGGTGGTGGACTTGGCAGCTGAGGGCTCTGCATGAAGATGGAGTCTGGGTGGGGGGAGACCTGTGGGAGTGGGATGTGTCTGGCTTAAGCCAATTCTAACGCATGGAATGCTTAGGGTGCCCAGTGGGGAATGGCTTGCCCTGGCCTTCTAAGTGCCAGAACCCAGAACCCCAAGATTAGAGCACACTTCTAGTCTTATAAAGCATGTTTTAAGATTGGAAGCAAAGGAGTTACAGGAACATTGGGATATTTGTTTTGCCATTCACAATCACACTAATTTCAAGTAGAAATGTGTAGGTAAATGAGCACATAGCCTGGCATGTGGTGCCTGCCTGCAATCCCAGCTAAAGCAGGCTGAAGCAGGAAGATCACAACTTCAAAGAAGCCTGAGAAACTTAGCAAGATCCTGTCTCCAAACAAAAATGTAAGAAAGCACTGGAGATGTATCTCAATGGTAGAGCACCCTTGTGCTCAATCCCCAGTACTGGGGGCAAATGAGATCTTAAAAAGTAAGAAAAAAATCAAGTGGGTTTTCCTCATCGAAGGCAGGTGTCACACTCGAGGTTTAAAAGGGCTGGGGAGGGGAGGGGTTGCACTTCAGAACATTTTCTGAAACTAGATAGTGGAGAGGACTATACAACCTGTATTCTTGGGTTAAAATGGTGACTTTTAGTCAGGTGTGGTGTCACATACCTATAGGCCCAATTATGTGTAAGGCTGAGACAGGAGGACTGCTTGAGCCCAGGAGTTCAAGGCCAGCCTAGGCAACATGGCCAGACTCGATCTCAGACGGGAAAAAAAAAGGAGAAAAAGGAAAAAGAAATAAATGAATTTTTCATATAAATGACTGTTATATGAATTTTACCACAACAAAAAGATATTTTTACAATAGACCACAGTAAGTAAGAGCCACCAGAGGAAACAAGTGCAAGCACTGAATTGCTGCAGGGAGAAAACCAGAGTTTGAAGCTTATGTCTTGCTGCCCTGAAGGAGAACAATGACTGGATAACCAACTGCAAGAGGAGGAGAGTCAGGGTCTGTTTACTCTTTACTGAGGGTGCTGGTTGCCTGTGCTGAGTAGTCAGAAAGTGGTGCCATTTATACCACTACCAGTGTATTTCTTATCATCAGAATGAAACAAAATGTGTTTTATCTGCCAAGTTTATTTCATAAAGCACACATTTACACAGAGCTGTAACAGTATTTCAATACGTGCCATCGGTGCAGAGAAACAGTGCAGAAAAACATCAGAACCTCAATTTTTTAGGGTGATTGTCTCTGCCTTCTATATTAAAGCTAGTGTATAAAAAGTTATCAAACTTAAGGTATCCTGCCCTAAACTATAACAAAGGTACAGTACTCGAAGTAGCAAAAAACAAAAGATTAGAAAGAATAGTTATCTCCTTTTATGAATCCAGGACTGGTAGCCAAAAGGAATGATTGGTCTACTTCAAATTCTGTGATTCAACACTATGAAACTCATTAGTGTTAGGACAAGGAACTTTCATTCAAGTTTTATGGAATCATGTATCTGGTGTCTGTGCGTGAGCAAGTGTACTTATGTGTGCCCATGTGTGTGCTTCTTGTGGGGACTGAGGAGTAACGCTGCCCCCATCCTCCCTTGCAGCAGGTGCTGAGAGAAAAGCAAGCACATTTTGGTTACATATCCCAAGCGTGAATGTATGGTGAAGGACAACAGGAGTAAGAAGAACAGAGAAAAAAAGGTGATGACTGCTCAACATTTAGGGGAACGTGACACTGCTCCAAGACAGCAGCTAAGTACTGCTTTATGTATGTAACAAAAATAATCCCTATCTTTGTAGTTAAATCCCAGTGTGTCCTTCAAAATAAAATACTGTACTGATGATAGTAATAGATGCATTGGGGGTATGAATGCCTGGCACTAAAGCGGCAGAATGAAATAGAGACATGTAAACTGTTGCTATATTATGCAACCTCCAGGATTGGTGTATTAACAACAATTGGACACAGCTCTTGTGAGCAATTCTAAGCCTCATAGAATCTATCAGGTTTTTAACAAGACTACAATGAGCTTCCAGTTGTTAAAATTGATGTCACTATTAAGCAGAAGAAACAACAAGATTTCAAAAATACACTGAAAAAATGACTGTCCCTTCGACAGGATTCTTTTAAAATTTGAGTGTTAACATTTACAACCATGTTCTAGGTGCATACACATTGTAGGAAAACACAGGAGACAATGGGGACTTTTCAAGAAAACAATCTATCTTTTTACTGAGAACTTACAAGTAAATAAGATGACATGGGTATCTTCTGAAACAGACGGATAGGTGGCCTTTGGATGTCTTGTTTCTTCCTTTTTTTGATGATCATTTCCTTTGCTAGATTCAAGCACAAAGCAGGAAAATTTTGAAACATGGGCATGGGAAGTTTATCCAGAGTGGAAGACGAATTGATGTTCCAGGCCACAGGAAGTTTACATGTCTAACCAAAGGGAAAAGGAAAAGAAAGATTAGAGAAGACACTGGGGGTCTCATAGCAACCCTGGCCTCCCTTTATGGCAGGTCTAAGACCTTTTGCAGCCCCTTGGGTTGCTGCCTCCCCAGTGCTTATATGGTCCCCATTTCCTCAACCCCCCAAAATGCTATGAAATCACTTAATTTCAAAGAGAGGCCAGGGGTAGTAACACAATCTTAGCACTCTCTAAGGCTGAGACTAAAGGATCATGAGTTAGGGCCCAGCCTAGATGACTTAGCAAGGCCTTGTCTCAAAGTAAAAAAACAAACAAACAAACAAAAAAAGGCTGCGATATAGTTCAGGACAAAGACCCTAGGTTCAATACTTATTAATACAACAAAAGTGTTTTTACTTTCAAATAAGCCTTGCCAAAGAAAGAAAAGCATTGGATTTTGATTTTGGAAACACGGGATGAGGGGTTAATTTCAAAGAGCTCCCTAACCTTTGGCCCTAAAGGAGTGTCTATGTGCTTGTGAAGCAGGTGTTGGGTTAGGAGTCCAGGGGAATCTGCATTGCGAAAGGAACATATATTTTTCGTGTCTGGCAAGAAATGTGAAACATAAAAACTAGAATCAAGTTATCTACTCTCAAAAGTAACCACACATTCCTGCCCGTTTGAACCATCAGTGGGATAGGCATGACTGTCCCATTGAGCGGCTTGTACCACTATCAGTAAAAACAGATCTAACCACTTTCATCAGTTTTTTCACTAACAAAATTAATAAAAAGCCACCCATGCAGGTTCTACTGGGGGTTCAAGCTGCCTGGCAGTGAGACACATGAAAAATAGCCCTGTTGTGAACACATGAGTGAAAGATTCTTCTAAACCCTTCCTGCACTCTTCGTCCGGAAGCTGGGAGCAGGACAGGGCTTGCAGGAGAGGGCTCAGGCAAAGTAAGGGTGGGCTGAGGCCTTACCAGACTGCACAGGAACAGTCATCTTCCTGTCCTCCCAGTCTGAGGGCATCTTAGGATTTTGGGGAGTTGCCATGGAATCCCGTGATTTGTGGCTGTGGCTACTTGGAGTGCCATTTGTGGCAGGCGACTCGGTGTTGTGACGAGCAAAGCCGAATACCTGGCTACAAATTGGCTCCTGATTTGTGGTGACACTCTGGGTACATGGGGTGCTGGTGGCGGCATCCCTCGCTTGGCCAGATTTTCCAGTGCGGGTGGACATTCTCTTCATAAGAGGACTGAAAAGAGACATTTTCATCACAACTCTGATTATTCCAATGCCAAGGCTCTTCCTAAAAGAAACTTTATCTTTTAATTCTCTTACAAGAGATGCCTTTGTTATAAATGAACTTTCCTAATCCTGGAGTGGGAAGGCTGCAAAGGACCCTGGAGCTCACAAAACCTAGTGTATTCTAGGAAAGCCAAGGAAGCACCAGGGCCAAGGAGCAACCACACGTGCAGGGTGCCAGGAATGCTGGTCCCCTCCTTTGAGTTGGTTAAGAGTGGACAGTGAGAGTCAGGGCAGGATTTCCACCTCCAGTGCTTTCCCCACTGGCACTGGCACCCAGATTCTCAGCATGCTCCTATTCCCACGGGTCTTATGGCTTTTATGCCTTTTCAGGCAGTCACCTGACCCTGTTTCCACATATGTGAAAGGAGGATATAAAATTGCAGCGAGATATAAAATTGGTAACGTAGCCAGGCATGGTGGCATACACTTGAATCCCAGTACTCTGGGAGGTTGAGGGAGGAGGACCATGTTTTAATCCCACCTGGACAAATTAGTAACACTGTGAGATCTTATCCCCAAATAAAACATAAAAAATGGTTGGACATCTATGAGTATAAACCCAGCACCACATGGAAAGCTATATAAAATGCCTGGTTTATTGCAGTTACTCCAGAAATGTCCCCTTCCCTGATTTTACAAAACATTAACCATGTGAACAAAAATATTCTGGAGTTGGGTGAATTTGGGTTTGGATTTGGGCTCTGCCCTTTAGTAGTGGGATGTTGGGCAAGTAAGGCCCTTGGTTGCTTTACACTTCAGTCTGATGATCTCTAAAACATGGCGATAATGGTCCTTACCTAACGAGGCTGCTGGGATTCGCTGGTTTGTTGGGTCAAGGTTGTAGACAGTGTTTGGAATGTGCAGGCTAAGAGCTCAGTAAGTACCTTGGTCTGGCTGAGCACACTGTGCTAAATCACAACCCCCACATTTACTCAGGTATATAAGGTGCCAGGTGACTCACCTTGAACCTTTTGCATGATTTGAAGGATCTTTTGCGTCCTTCTGTCTGGAGGTTTTCACATCACCATTGAAGTATGCTGTCTGGTCCTTATTTTTTTCACTAGCGTTGGCCTGTAAAAGCGCCTGCTTCTGAGGCATTCTTGTGGCATTTTTACAAGGTATTGTGCGTTTGGCAGATGAATCTCTATTATTTCCAGTGCCTAAGGAAAAAAAGAAACAATTACCATTGGAGTTTCAACAATAAGTACAAGAAACAGCCAAGGATGTGATCTTGATAAGATGGGAGGCGACTGCTGGAAGTAGGATATGGGAGACCGGTGGTGCTCTGGGGAGCCAGGCTGGCCACCACCAATTTGCTCTATGTATCTCAGCTGTGGCTGCAGAGCACATGCACTGACCTTACCCTCATTGCACAAAGGGACCACCTTTAAGAAACTGCTGGCAATACTGATGGCACGGAGAGCAGGAGTGCTCCTTGCTTCTCAGCCCTGGCACTGATGACCACAGCCAGCTCCCCTTGCATTTGGCTTCCCTTCCAGGGCACCTTCCTATCTGCAGCTCTCCTCAGTGTTTGAAGGCAGACCCAGAGGCTCCTGTTGCTCTGGTCTCACAGCACTGACTGAGCCTCTCTTGACCTGATCGCAGAGGTGCCAACTCTGCTTGCTCATGCCTTTGTCTCCCATGGGCTAGGGCTGCTTGAGGCTGAGGAAAACAGCTCTTCATCACTCCGTCGCTAGCACCCTACATGACACCTTCTTTACCTTTTCATTATCCACTTGCAGGATAAGCATAGACAGATATGCCAATTATTACTGCTCAGAAGTGTTTCCTACTCACAAGGAGTCAACAATATATTTTGGAGGGCACTCATATCATGACTTGATTTCAGTTTTTCTTAAGGAGGCAGAAAGTGGAATTCTATCTGTAGTCAGTCATGGATGCCTTCTGAAGGCCTGAGCTGTGAAATGCCAGCAATCCTCACATTCAACCTACAGTCCCTAACATGGCCTGTAAGGTAACAGCAGCCATAGCAGCTAATGTTAGGGTTTACTACATGTCAGATACTCTGCTGAGTACTACTCAGATTTACCTCATTAAAACCTCATGCCTTCCCAGAATGAAGACAATGCTAAGTTCCCCTTCTGAGCACAAAGTTTAAGTGACTGCCCAAGGCCCACAGCTCACAAGTGGAAGAGCCCTTGGCTATGAAACTAGGCAGTCCTGCCCCTGAATGGTGACTAATAGAGCCGCAGGAGCAAGCAAACCTGATGCAAACACGTCATCAAGAGAGCCCGCCTCACTTTCTGTTTCATTATCTTCATCTTCTTCAGTTGTGTTACTGCCGGATGCTTCCATTGCCTACAGTTAAAGAAGAAAATAATGAATATAACTAATATTCAACCATCCTGGCATAAAATTTTAAAGCAATCTGATGAATTCAAGACCGGACTGCTGGTTAACTTTTCAATTAAAAAGAAAAAAAAAATCACCTCTTTAACTGGCCCCAAGAATCTACAGGGGACAGAAGCAGGTGACCTTCGTTGGATCTTTCAGCTAGGGAAAGAGAAAAATGAAGGCTCTCCCTGAGTGAGGTTCCTAGGCTACAGCTCTGGACTGCCATCTTTCCTCTCCCTACTTGTAATCCCAACTAAGCTGGGGTTTGACAAGCTGGTGAAGAGCTAAAAAGTTCTTTTACTAAGAAAGGTAAAATTTCTTGGGCCAATGAACTGACTCCTAGCACTTTTTGGAGCCAACATACCTGGTTTATGTTCTCATGGTGCTTAATGGTATGACTGACTAGAAATGGGCAATTATAAACAGGTAAAGTATTAATTCTGTGACACAGAATGTAAAGAACAGAGAATCTGGAAGAAATAGGGCTTAAATTGTTCCTGTCAACCTGAACCACTAGAGATCTCATTATGCAGATTGTACCACCGGTGGTGCAAATAGATCTAATCACTTTCATCAGTCTTTTCACTAATAAAATTATTAGGTCTATACATGGACCAAATCTAGTTGCTTAAATTTGAGTAATTACTGCCCAAATATAAATAGTAATACTATTCATACCAATTAAGAATTATTAGAAGAGTGAACATATTTATTTATTTCATTAATTCAGAGCTGCCCAGCAGTGAGACATGAATTATGGCCCCATAGTGAAGATGCTAAATACATATATTCCATTAAAAGATATGATATTGGAATAAGCAAAAATTGAAAAAGACCCAAAAAAGCATTCACAATTCCTTTATTGGATAAAAAGGATATATCTGTGTTTACTGAAATGAAGACCACTGATTTGTTAGGACCTCAAGAGAAAGAGGCAAACTACATGATATGATCGAAAAATAGAGTGAATGTTTAAATGAAAAAATAATTATTATAGTAAAAAACACTTTGCCATTAATCTCCTTACAAATACTTCCCCCTCTCACTTCAAACACACTCATTCTATTATTTTGTCTTTTCTCCTGAGTGTCTTTAGTTGTGCTGTTGTGCCTGTCTTGATGTCCTGAGTTGATTCAAAATGTTTACTTTCATGATCATTTTGACTTTAGGGAAAAGCCTCAAGTCATAAGGTGTCAGATCTGGTGACTAAGGTGGATGAGGACACATTGTTTTTTCCAGCCTGCCTTTCCATTGGATGGCACTTGGCAGTAGCACTTACCTTATTTTTGATCAGACCATTTAGAGACATTCATAAAAAGATTTTTAGAACTGCTTCAAAAAGAGGCAAGAATGATGGTATAAGTGTAGATGAAGCAATGGGGAATATTTTAAGGGGTATTAATGATAATGTATCTGTTAATGTAACACATTTTAAAAATTTAAATATATGCTATATTATTTGAATGGCTCTTGTATAGCATGGGAGAAGACCCCTGCAATAAATGTATCAAAGGACTCCTGCACAGAATAGATAAAAATTCCTACAGTCAATAAGAAAAAGGATAAAGTAAGAAAATGGGCCAATAACTTAAAAAGCCATGCTACCAAAGTGGCTCTCCAAATGAATAGTAAGTACATGAAAAAGCACTCAGCTTTATACTACAAAATATTGACAAAGGTCAACAGCGTTAACATCAGGAGCTTCTATCCAGCAGAAGATGACAATAAGAGAAGACAAGTCACACATCAGAAGGAGCGACCTGTATCACACAGTCCAGAAAGCAACAGAATTTAGAACATTCAAAGAACTACAAAAAAGCAAAAGACCAGTCAGCCCAAAGATTTCAAGCAAAAAGGCCTAAAAAAGCATTTCACACAAGAGAACACAGGAAAGCTATCTAGACATGAAACATGCTCAATCTCTTTAATAATCATGGAAACGCGAATGTGATTCTTTACCGCCAGATTTGCAAAAGTGAAAAGTTGGCAGGAACATGAAACACGAAGAATTCTTATGTACAGCAGGTAGGAGTAAAGATTACCTTGGAAGCATTTGGCTCTGTCTTCCTTGTCCGCTTCATTATTTCCTCAATTCGCTATTTAAAGAAAACAAAAATTGAAACATAAAGAATAAAATCAGTGGTCCTGAAGCAGTTAATATCTCCATTTCACAGAGGTAGACAATGCCCACAATTGTTCTAAAACCAGATTAAACCCACAAAAGGTCAAGGGTGGCAGCCAACTTCCTTCTACCCATCCTGCTTTCAGCTATAAAATGCTATGAATTGCAACAGTTGTATTTATTATCCTAATACAGACATTCAAATGCCAACTTCTCATTCTTATTTTCATAGATAGGGAAATTCATTTCTTGAGACTAAGCACATACTGTTTATTGCAAATCGATTAGAACATTTAACAGAATTTTAGTCTTAATGGATTACTCAGGAAGCTGATTTTAATGAAAATAAGGTACCTCGATGATACCATAAGGTCAAAAGATTTTGTTACTAAAAAAAGAAGCCAGGAGGTGGATAAGGTGGGATTTTAAGGTGGGATAAGAATTGTCTCCTCTTCTTCATGAGGGGAGGACAGCTGTGGCTCCTTGGCCACATCAGGGTGCCTGATCTATTGACACGGGGGCCTTGTAGCATCTCTGCCCAGACTGGGTTCCTGCCATGTTTCCCCAAAATAAGATTTAACTGGAAAATAAGACCTAGCATTGTTTTTTCAGTGTGCCTGTAATATAAACCCTACCCCAAAAATAAGCCCTAGATAAGACTGTCAGCCAGACAGATGCACCTAGTATGACTGTGGAAACACACGACAGATGAATTATAAAATAATGTTAATATAACTGTATATAAATATTATTGAAATTAATAGTTAAAATACATGACAATATAAATTAGGTATTTTTAAATACCCAAGCAGATGCCTTTAGAGGAAAGGTAAATGCCTATGTAAACCAAAAAATTAAGAGTCTTATTGCTGCGTGATGAAGTGGAGTACAGACACAAGACAAGAATAACACATATACCTGATTAACAGATGGACATGATTATGTCTAATATGAATCTTCAAAATTCAGTATGTTTTGTGTTGGAATGGATGTAGTTAATACCTTCATGTGAAATAAACATTTTCTGAATTTTGGTGTCTGCAAATTTTGTCAGTTTTGTGTGGACCATCATTCTTAACTGTCATCATTTTTGTTGCCACTCCTGACTTGGAAGTCTTAAATAACACTTGATTTAATGGAAACTTTGTGTAGCCCAGCCTGCAAGAGGCTGTGATATGGGTGAAGAATTCATGGAATAAAAATCACTGGCAGCTATGCTATCAACACACAAGCAGGATACAGGGACATCAAGTGCTCATTTAAAGAGAGCTCCACTGCTGGACATGAGAGATTGGGGCCAATGCTTCTATAGGACAGGGAGATGCAAGAAATCCAGGCAGGAAATTCAGGGTATAAGAGTTATGATGATGTTCCAGAAGATGGTAACATGTTTGCAGCGGAAAAAATGCAGATTTTTGTACATCAATAAATGTAGACTCTTGTACGTGAAAAAATAAGCCAATCTCTGAAAAAAAAGCCTTAGTACATCTTTTGGAGCAAAAATTAATATAAGACCTGGTCTTCCTTTTGGGAAAATACAGTAAATGAGCCATGAGTTGTACAAAAGTAGCTCCACCATAGCTGTGTGTTGGCTTTTCAAAGAGACCTGCACTTCTTTGCATCACAGCTGCTGCAAATTCTAGCCCAGTTTAGGAAACAGTAAGTTCTACCAGCCCCTACTATGGCTGAAGGCATCCTGTTCAAAGGAGCTTTGTTCACAGACTGATATAGAGGCACTACTGTAATGGCTAGCAAGGGTATGTATGCTTAGTAAGAGATGAGCCCTCTATGTAGAAGCCAGCTACATGGAAGAGGAATGAGAGAGTATACCTAGTGGGAAAACAGCCAGGGACTAGCATGCACCCAAACTGCGATTTTCAAAAACGTTCTGGTATCACATGCCCAACACTTTTTAACACAACCAAAACCCAGAAAACAGAGAATTAGTACCTTTTTTCTTTCCAATCTTTCTTGTAGATTTTGTAACATAATTCTCTCATGTTCCTTCTTGCGTTTATCGGCTTCTTCACGAGCTTTTATTTTGGCATCTCCTTTCTAGGAAATTAGTATAAAAATGTCATTAATGTCAATATATCTGAGTGTAACAGATTGCCAGTTTAAAAAATTAAACAGTTGCAATCTTTTGATTCAGTATGTACATACAGATGGATGTATAGCCCTACCATAGTTGTCATATTTTAAAGCATTAGTTAGAATGCAAGGAACCTAGGCTAAATATTACCTGAAAGGCTTGGGATGTTCAAGTGAGCATTATGAACAGTAGGGCACCTTACTGTAAAAGTATGTAAGTGACTACGGGGCTATACACATCAACGCAGCAACAGAAATGTCTTAGGAGCCAAAGTCAGATTTTGCCAAAACACTGAGAGAATTCATAAATGTTCCTTCCCAAGGAATGCCAGAGGACACAATCATTTATGAAACATATAACCAGTTTTGATGAATGACACACTAACACTGTGCACATAAATTGGGCTGTGGCAATAATGCAAAATGAGTGTAGCCTGAGCTCACTTTGGGGCTTTACTTAACTGGCAGTTTGAATTTAGAAGGGTGAGACATTCTTGGTGAATCTGGTAATTTTAAACTTTCAGAGGCATTCCCAATCTCTTACTTTCTTAACTGCTGAAGGGTCTGAGGTGCAGCTGTAAGTGTCCTGTATAGCATCACAGAATGCAAGACAAAAAACTGACTTGGGCTGTCTAACCAAAGTAAAGGAGTGATAATATATAATCTGCTGCTTTCTGTATTTGTTTGCTGTCCTTGGGAAACATTGCAGGGCTTTGCTGGGGGGCAGTTGGAGATGATCTATCTGCTCAAAAACAGATTGCTACTTTGAGTTTCAACTTGTTCTTATCTATTGCTAAAGTGTGAAGCCAGCAAACCTGTTGCATTATTTCCTGGTCTTCTTGAGGCTGCTGTCCTGTTCTCTTTTCAGTCTCTTTTTCCTGTTGACTATTTTCACATTTTGAGAAATCTTCAACTTGGGCTTCGTCCACTTTCTCTAACACATCTGATATTTTCCTAGTAACACCGAGTACACAAAAATACCTCTTAGTATTTACCTTAGTCATTACCATATAAGCTTGCCGTGGTATGTAAAATTCCTTGGGTACAGTAACAGAATTTTCATTTATACCAGATTCATAACATTTTCTGTGTTGTAGCTACACAGGATTTATATAATTTTAACCCTTTTAAATCAAGGTGAAATGGAATATGAGTAGAAAAAAATTTCCATCCATTACTGGACAACTTTGCAGCTTGAAAACACATACATAATACACACACATGCAAGAGAGAAACAATCTATGTTTTAAGAGACAGAGACCACCCCAGAGGCCTTACTTATACCTGCTCACATTCAATCTCACCTGGGGATGATGGGTTAATTTAGAAGAGGGTGTAAGAATGTCTCAGTGTTCAGTGCTTTCAAATGCTTAATTAGCTATGTTTATATGAGGTAATGAATAATATTCTACCAGTTCTTGATATTCCCATTATCCACTTCCTCTTCCTTACTCTAAGCCCATATAAAGTATATGCAAAGTATATGACTCTATTTCTAACAACACTTAATACTTGAAAATGAAGTCAAATACTACAGGTATTCTTTGCAGCAGTGGACAGAGATTTACATTATAGGGCCCAACATAAAATGAGCCTTAGGATGGAAAAGCAAGAACCTTTCTTTCAAGCTGAAATGCATATAGCTGCATGCAAGATTCACTGCCCACAGGATAGCCTTCCAGCAGCAATCCAGTGGCCTGATGAGATTCAGGGGTCACAAAAGTCACTGGAAAGTACCTAAATTAAAACTGTATCATTTCCAGGTTTACAAATCTTAAAGTCACCAGTCTTAAAAATAAAGAAAGGGGCTGACACCTCTGATCATTCCTATGATTACTCAGGTGCTACTGCTGAGAGACAGGACCCCAGCTGGGAGCTTCGTCTCCCCTGTGTGTTCTCAGAGTACACCTTCACAGCTCAGGATGTATGGTGATGTCAGAGTCCTCTCTGCTCAGTCAGTTACAAAGCCTTGAAATACTTCTTATACTTTCTTTGTTTAGAAGGCAATGAAAGATTTCTGATCCTCAATGAAGAAAAAGTTAATTGTTCTTTGAGGGTAAAATTTCAAGTTTTGGGCCCTAGCCAAGCTATAGAGTATAGAAATGCTTTGTGCTGACCTTTGTTCAACTTCTTTCTGAAGTTTCCCTTCGTCCTTTTTATCTTTCTGTTCCCTAACAATACGACGCCTTTCTGCCAAAATTTTTGTCGCTTCTTCAGCACTCATGGTCCCTGGTGTGCTTTTATTACCAGTCCCTAGTTTAAATAAATATATGCAACAGTTAGTTTAGGGAACTCACAGCCTCTGTCCAACAAAGTCCAGTGCAAACCAAAACACAGAAGTACTATAGTAACTAAAATGTCTAAATAACGTGCAAACTATAGGTGAGTTATTCAAAGCCCCAACTTCCCCCCTAATAACAGAATTAGCATTTTGTTTCTTTTAAAGCACTATTTATTCCAAAATGCAACAATGTAAAAATGCAACAATGTACTTCAAGCTTTAGCGGCTTTGAGAAAAGTGACTCAATGATTCTTGCAAAAGATTGAGAAATATTAAAAACAGGGAAAGCCAGGCTTATGCTTAATCCAAGTGCACGCTATAAATTTTAAATACTCAACTAACTGAAAGTACACCTGGCATAAATCTGGAGAATTGTACATCACTTTTATTACTGTTCAGCTAAATGTTGATAACAGTGTATACACCTGATTATCATAAAATGATTAACTGTAGATAACAAAAGAAACCAAGACTATCAGTAAAATAATGTGAATACAAAAAGGCATATTATAATATTTTAGTCTGTGTAACAAATTTTCTTATTTTAAATAAACCACATATGAAAATGAAAATTTTAAGATGTATCAAGGATGAATAATGTATAATAAAAAGACTAATTCTGCCTCAAAGACTTCACTGTGGAATTCCTTAGAAAAGCAAAATCAAATGTGTCAGAAATTAAGTAATGTGTACAGGTATACAAAAGTACACAACAGGTAAAGCAGCAATGTGACACTTTCAGGAACCTGTGCAGAACACAAACCAAGACACAGCATGTTAAGTCTATGTATGGAACATGAGACCTGTGTCTCCTGTGAAAACCTGCTCACCCACCAATAGCTAGACATACTGTCTCCAACCACCATCCAATATCAGAGCTGGCAGGGCCCATGGGGTTCACCTAGACCAATGATGGTGAACCTTTTAGTGCTTTCAATGGTAAAAAACAGCTCACTGTGGCATGCATGCCATAGGTTCACCACCACTGACCTACACCAACCTTCGTATCCAAAAATATACTTCCCAAAAGCAAAGTGATGGAATGAGAAGTTCAGACAAGGACAGGGATGGGCAAGAAGAGCTGGCAATCCAGGCCCACTGGTTGATTAAATTATCTCAGGTGGGAGAAAAATGAAATTGAGCATTCCCAAAGTATCTTAAGATTTATTACCAAAGAAAACTTTTCAAGAGAATAAACTTACCCTCATGAATCAAATGCTTTTGGTTCACAGCTTCATTAGTTGTAGTTTTAGAAACAGTTTCTCTTTTCTTTTTCGAAGTGCCTAAAGTATTTGGCACACAAACGGTACGCTGAACAGGTATTATTTTATAGGAGGGAGGGGGCTGTGATGATTGTTTCAAGAATGGAGAAGGTGATGGGGGGCGGTTCTTTTGATTTTGCCTGAGGAAAAAGTAACAAATGTGTGTTAATTAGTTTCAGTATACAATTTCATGTAATATAATGTGTAGGGCTGGGGATATATAGCTCAGTGGGTAGAGTGGCTGCCTAGCATATGCAAGGCTCTGGGCATGATCCCTAGGACCCCTCACCCCCAGACACACACATCTTAATACTGTGTGATAATGTCATTATTCTCTGGGAATTTTTTTAAATTGACAAAAGTAAATCTACTTTTAAAATATTTTTCTTTACATTTGTGTTGCCATATATACTGTATGTTTCATTTATGGGACACTGAAATGAAGTTTATCACAGTAGAAAACCTATGAAGAACAAGTACATACAGATTACTTACGCAGTAGTTACGGGTGAGGGTGGACGACTCTCCTTTGTAGGAGATGAAGGCCATTTAAAGCGTGGGATGTTTCCTAACTGGCGCTTCTTGATAACAGGGTTGGTGATCTGTTTGCCAATTTCTGCTTTCTGAGCAAACCAATGTAGTAAGAAATTACTAGCTATTATTTTACCGCAGCTAGCTTTTTTTCTAAGAGAGAAATGTTCTGAATACAATACAACTTGTTAGCTTCTTAAAGTCCCAATTTTACTTTCGTGCATGAAAGTCAAGTACTATACAGAGATATTTTCTTCAAAACACTATTCAATAGATCAAAGAAATAAAAGAAATCTTAATTCGAAAACCTAATTCCATTTCTAAGTCTTAATTAAGGGTTTGGAATATTTCTCAAAAACTTTTTCTTCAGTATTTAAAAATAGTTTCTTCAGTATTTATAAACAGATACATTTTTGTCTTGTATAAAAAATTAACTGATAACCTAGCACTGGGGGGAAATGCTGATATAATAAACATCAGAGAATGTAAAATTAATGAGTTAGTTCCATTTTATTGCAGAGAACAATAAATGGCAAATTAGTCATATTGTAAAACCTGACCTATTGTGATCTGTACAGTGGAACTACATATTTTTAGAAAACCTGTCAGTGAAAAGCACTTGACAAACCTCTGGAGAGTCAGTTTTGTCTTAGAGATGCTTTTACCACTCACCTTGGGGGACTCTTCCACACTTGCCCGGGGGGTTGCTTCTACCAGCACTTTAGGGGGAGCTTCCCCACTCTCCTTGAATGATTCTTGCACACTTGCCATGGGTTTGCCTTCTGTACTTGCTCTGAGGGGAGCTTCCATACTTGCTTCGGGTAGCACCTGCACACCTTCCAGGGAGGCTTCAATGCTCCCCTCAGGAGAGAAGTCTACACTCGCCACAGGGGAGGCATCTGTGCTTACCTCCGGAGAGGTATCCAAGCTCACAACCGGAGATGCCTCCACACTCGTTAGGGGGGAGGTTTCCATACTTAGCTCACAAGATATGTCCATCGTCAGCTCTGTGATAGTGTCTGTACTCCAACTTGAGGACATGTGCATTCCGCTCACCCCCGGGGTTACCTCAGTGCCCACTGAGGTGAGCATGTCTACATTCACTGTGGGGATGGCCTGCGAGCTCACTTTGGGGGTCACCTCCAAGCTCACTGCAGGGATCACATCTACACTCACCCTGGGGGTGGTGCCCAGATTCACCTTTGGGAGTTCTTCCCTGCTTGTCACAGAAGATGCTTCTGGAGCCGCTTTCACTTTTGCCTTGACGGCAGTTTCTATCTTCTCCAGGGGAGCTACTTCCACTTTTGACTGTGGAGGCATTTTTACTGTTGACTTGTAGTGCACAGTAGAAGTCTTCAATTCTTCACTACTGTGGCTTCGTGACGGTTTGGGTGCACACTGGAGTATGTACTTTTTGTGGATGTCTGCAGCAAATTGAGGACAGAAAATAAAATTCCAACAGTTAGAAATCTGACAAGCTTAAGAACACCATGGAAACAGTAGAAGAGGAACACTAAAAAGAGACTGTTACAAAATCACAGGGATTACACACAGCACAGCAAGTGTTCAGTGAAATACATCATAGACACGGGACAGAACCAACATGAAGTTAGTACCAAGGAATCAACACTAACAACAGAGTTGCTGCTAACAACAGAGTTGCTGCGATGACAACAGCCTAGAACAGACAAAAATAAGATACTTCTCCAAAACCAATGTTTGCAATATGCCTTTCTGACTTGAATGACACTGTATTTCAGATTGGTTTTCATGAAAACTTTAAGATCTTCAACACTTTATTACAGTAATTTGAACCTCTTCACTGGGCTACAGATCTTATCACTACAAGGGATTATGTGAGATGCTCCATATGTGATTTGTTTCAGAACAGAATTGAGGAGGATTTTCTCACCATGCTAAAAACTGCACTAAGACACACAGATGGGACCTCCAATGTCTCTTCTAGTTTTAACTACCACAATTATTTCTGCCTAGGAAATGGACAAAAATGCTAATATGCCATGTCAAATAAGATGGAAGAAAATGGTTTATTCCAACATTTGGAACCAGGTAACTTCATATATTGCTGGTGAGAGTGCAGATTAGTATATTCCTCTTAGAGGCATTTTGGCAATATACATATATAGAAGGATCAATCTATCTATCTATACACCTAAAGCTACTTAAAGAGAATTTTTTTTGCTCTAGTGATTCTATGTTTATCTTTAGCAAATAAGAGATAAATACATAAAAATATCTACATGAGATTGCTAACAACACCATTTTTTATAGCACTGAATCAGCTGAAAATATAATTCAAATATTCAACAAAAAACTTGGGCTATACTAAGGAAGTCATGAATATATTAAGTAATTTTTGGACAAAGAAAATTGTATACACTTAATAAAGGTAGGTTATCTCAGTTTGTGAAAAAAATATAAATGCCAAGAAAATTATTATTACCAGCAAGGACTGGGATAGTAAGAAGATTACACTGAAAAGTTTTTCTATGCTAAATATTTACTGTTTTTATAATAAACACTTTTAAAAAAGATATTTGGCAGTGGTTTTCTTACAAATTAGTAAATGCATACATCACCTCATTGTTAAGTATGGATATCAAATTTTCACAAGTTCATCAAATAATAAAAATAGAATAAATGACCAAAGATTGAGTATATATGAATGAAACTTTTCACTTATTATTTGAACTCTTCCTTTACACATCAGCATGTAAACAGTCTCATTATTTAACATCAACAGTTTGTGCTACAGAAAATGTATTAGGTGTAATGACTGGATTATTATTATTAGCTATAGAAATTTAAGGCAAAATATTGAGATTTTTTGATAGTGTTGATCCATTAAACTGAAACAAAAGTGACAAAAAAAATCTTACAATAGATTAGTGGTGGGGAAGACTGGCAGAAAATAATCTGACACACATGTAACTGGGCATAAACAATGGTGGAAATCAGAACCAAAAGCAGAAAGTCTGTACTATATGGAAGGTATGACAGCATTTTGATTTATTTTATTACTCATATGAATAATGACAGGGAAAAAAAGAAAAGAGGCAGGGTATGTTTTGGAAAGGAAAAATCAGAGGGGAAAATAATAAAGAAAATGCAGTAGAACTTTCCATTACTAAGAGTATCTTGCTACTATATCTACAGGTACATCTAACCCTGTATGTAAGCTATGAATGAGAAAGACCACATAACCCTGAAGATGTGTTTTATTTTACTAAAAATTTTTATGCCCCCAGTTAAAGAGCTGGAAGGTGGATTCAAAATTATGCTTCCACATTTAGGAAAAAAGGAAAGTAGAGTAGGGAAGTTACTTTCTTGATATTAATGAAATTTTTCTACACTTTCAAAATCCATAGAACCTTAAAATTTAACAATCACCACTGTCATACTTTTCTCTCATTGCTGAGACAAAACACCTGACACCCAAAGTTAAAGGGGAAAAGTTTTATTTAGCTCACATTTGGTAGAGGTTTCAATCCATAATCAGCTGGCTCTAAAGCAGAGTGGCTTGACAGAGAGACATTGCAGATGAGAAACAGTTCACGGCAAGGAGAAGACAGCAAGAACAAGCATGCAAGGGAAACAAGCACAGCTCCTTTTATCCATTATATCTTATCCAGGCTACTTACGGTGAGCCCCACTCACATCCCTAATCCTAGTGCCCTTGTGCCTACTATTGTACCATGAATCAATCCTAGTATCACATACTCTAGATTCAGCCACCTATGAAACAGTGCCACCTATGATTGCATGAGGCTTTGGGAGAACTCTAGACACAAGTCATAAGAACCACCAAAAATAGCTATCATTTAATATAAATTACACATTACTCAGATTACTCTGTTATGCTAAAAATATGGAAACTAATGATTCAAATTATTTTGGATATTAAATGCAACAAATTAAGTGACAGAGCCCATTTCTGAAGTACAACCACTAATACTTTCAAGCATTTTACTATATGATTGTTACCTGGACTTTCTTTTCCTGCGACAGACAGTGAAGCAGCACTCTTGCTTCTTGCCACTGATGGTTTTGGTGGGCTGAGTAGATGACCGATTAAAGTATTCTCTGGAGTATGATTATGAAAGTGAGGCATTAAATGAGAACAAGTCGGAAAACATTCAGTTTGAGGTCTCACATATGAATAAAGGCAAAGCGGGCAGGAGTAATATGAAATGCTATAAAAATGGTAACATTCCCAGTAAAACAACATAGTAAGATTGGATGCTGCCATCTGAAAAGATCACAGTGTCAGGAAGATACTACCTGAATAAAGAGGGAATGGCCACAGCATAACATAAGGAAGAAATCTAGATAAGGAACTTAATGGAACAACTCCCATACTCTAGAGTCTCTATGGGGAATTCAACATGAAGAAAAAATGTTGCTTAACAAGAAACTTTTACAGTGATTCCTACAGATATATGCCACTAACAATCATCATGGTCAAACCAAGTCCAAAGCCAAAAATTAATTGCCAAAAGTTCCCAGGGATTCAATGAATTCTTCTGTTAAAAATGAAATTTGCTGTAAATATCTTGCTCCAATAAATCTTTATGTTCATAAAGATCCTTGTGACAACAGCGTTTGTTCCAATAGCATTTTACCTGAGTCAGTTAAGTAGGCTCTTGTGTAAATAAACATATCAGTGTAAAACAAAAAACAAACATGGATGAAAGGCAAATGCCAGGGAAAAAGGATTAAAAGAAACTAAATGAAGAAATACTTTGGCAATAACGATATGCATTTATACAATAATCAGCAGTGAAATCATGTACAAAAAATCTATGTGGGTAATGCTATGAGGCAACAGAGCAAAGTGCTGACATTCATAATGTGGTCAATAATTTATACCTTCTCAACACAAACTGATAAAAATGTCTGAATGGAATCAAATCCTCCAGTACAAAACCTATCCATCTGTAACAACATTTTGTAATTTATTTTTTCAGCTTCATTATTTCAGCTACATTATTATTATGTAACTCATGACAGGAAATATATACTTCATTTAAAGGCAGACTTTTCTGGTTTCTGCCACTTAAGCATGGCACCAATGCATACTTTTTAGTTCAAGAAGGGACATACTGGCTTCTTGTTTTAGGAATGACTTTTTAAAACGTATCAGATTGATAACACAGAGCTCTTTTAAATTACTACATAATATTTATGCTTAAAAATAACTCATCACCTGTTTTATCTTCCATATTTCTTGTGTCATTAGAGGAATGCATTTTACTCTCTCTTCTGTTTAAAGATGAGCTTCTTTTTTTTGTTCTTACTAGAGATCAAGTACAAAGAAGAATTATTTGTCAAAATAATTATTAAATATATTGTTTCAGGAGAAAATCATTAGTCTTTTTGAAATTTTAGAAAAACATTCTCTACCCTTGTTGGTAAGAATTTAATTTCAAATACAGGGCAGTTTCTACACCTCCAAAATTAAAACTAGTTTCCTTTTTGTTACCTGAAACAAAAAAGTAGTTCAGAAAATGGCAAAAATTAACAGGGAAAATGTCTGATATTAATTGACAACATACAAGTTCCCAAATGAGGAATATAAAACCCTTAATTTAAGACATTATCTGTGGTATCTAATACTAGAAGTAATTTAAACCGTAGTTATAACTGGTTCTTATTTAAAACAAAATTGAGTACTAACATTTGGTACAGTTGTCACAACTTAAGCAACTCAGCTTAAGTGTAGACACAGCAATTTTACTTGAAATACTCTAGCAATGCCTATTTAAGAAAGAAAATTCTCTTTTGGGGACTTGTAATGTTAGTACATATGAGCAATATAGTGTGATCTGAAAAATCCTTAAAATGATAATGTGACTGTGCAGTATGAACCATAGACATGTAAGTGATTCAAATGGGATTATTCATGTATCCTTTATTAGCATACTGCAAGAAATGACAAAATAGTGTGAAGTTATTATGAGGTAGCAATGAATAGAAAAAAAACAGACTATGTAAATCAACCAAAATTTAAAACAGGGTTATTTAAGATATTACATGTTAGATTACAAATTTCATTTCAGTGTGAGATGTTGATCTCTCTGGATTGAATACATTTCATCTCGATTTAAAGTGATTTTTTGGAATCATTACGGCATTCATCACTTCAGAGTGTGCACCATACTTTACCTTTAAGTGAATTATTTCAAAAAGCATCTTCCACATATACCTTGTATTAAAAACTAGTAAAGAAATCATTTAAATAGTTACTTGGAATTTCTCCTCCAATACAATTTAGCTGATTATTACCTTGAAAGTCATCATCTATCTCTTTTCATGTCTCATGAATATGACAAGAAGACATAGTAATGACAGTGTACTACTCTTTGCTCATTATATTAAATCTTTGCTAATCCCTGAAAGGAATTAGGTAGTGAAATAGTTAACTGTTGAGGCACAACTAAGATGTATAAAAAAAAAGCATATAAACATGACATTGCCATTAATGTTACCTATTTCTAAAGGACTTAGTTGGTGGACAAGAAATTAACTTTACCATGTGACAAGAAATGTACTAGGGATAATCTTCCTACATTAATATATGAATGAACTCAGGCTATACACAAAGTGCTTGGGAATGCACAGTGAGGGAGGGGGTGGTAAGTGGATCAACTTAGACTATTACAAGGGAAATCATGATGCACTCAGCCCAGGAATAAAATCCAAGACCTCTCAAGCTCTTTGTTGTAACTGCAAGAGTCCTAAATGTCTAAACAACATAATGTAAGTTTGAACAAAACAAAACCTTTTTGCCCCAGAAATCCTTTCCAACATATTACAACTATAACTTTGTTTGAGACAAAACCAGAAATATTTTCCACTCAGCCACTGCTAACTCAATTAATTATACTTGTTCAACTGATACTGCCCACAATCTTTTGAGTATAAGAATTTTATATATATCAACACTGCTCAAAGAAAGGTCAAGGCAACTGATGATATGAAAGAAATATCTTAAGATTCAAACTATTATTTGAAGTAGTATTGTTGCACCTGTGTGTCTGAGATGCGGGTCTCAGTAAGTTGCCCATGTTGGCTCTGACTCTCAGGCCTCAAATGATCCCACTGCTTCAGCTTCTCAAGGAGCTGCAACTACAGGTACATAGCACCGTGCCCAGCTAGCTTTATATTTGCTAATGGCTAAGTTGGAACAATACAGGTTTCCTTGTGATTTTCTTGCCAAGATCACACCTGTTTCCTCTAGAAAGAAGGATTTTCTAGGAATCCTCTAGAATGTAGGATTTTCCCCTCTGGATTGATATATATGGTTGCTTAAAATATTTTCTTTATCAATGAGAAGTACCATGTGCTGCCAGCTAAAAACGGTCACTGATACACACTCATGTAAAGACTTCTTCAAAAATAAAAAATACTAACAAAAAGCAAACAACAGAAACTATAAAGTATTTAAAATATCCATGGCAGATAACTTGTTTAAAACAACACTGCATTGTTACTATGAAGAAGTACAAAGCAGAGCTTGGGAATAGAGCTATCATTAAGTATTTATTTGTTTTGAGGGAAATACAGACTTTTGAGTGAAAGGTACAATTTAAATATTGTGATCTACCTACTAAATGATCAAAATAAAACCATTAAAAGTATGTCAAAGTACAAACCATAGAGGTTCTTGAAGTCTTAACTATAAAACAAGGAAGGTAATTACACTTGCCCAACAATTTCATAAGTTTGTGGTGGGTAACAAATATATGTAAAGCTGACCAACCTATCCAGTGCTACATATATGCTATTATTTTTCTTAAATAATCAGGATATTTAATGGAAATTGAATGAGTACTCTGACTGGACCTCAGAAAACACAATTTCATTTATAAACTAGCCAGATACAAATTAACTTAAAAGCAAAATCAATCATTATGTCACTTAATGGCGATGTCTTTTGGAAAAAATAAGTTTTCAGTTTGAGCTACCAGAGCTACCATTATTAATAAATAATCATGGTGCTGGGCATCGTGGCACACACCTATAATCCCAGTATTCGGGAGGCTGAGGCAGGGGATTGTAACAAGTCTGAGGCCAGTGTGGACTACACAGTTCAAAGCTAGCCTGAACTACATAGTGAGACTGCCTCAAAAACAACAACAACAAAAACATGGTACAAGGATTTATATTGGTGAAAATATAAATATTAATCTCTCTACTGTAAATATGGAACTCTTAAAATAAATGCAATGTTTCATAAATATAAAGCAGTGCTGCAAAAACAAATAAATAACTGATTCCCTTAAATTGAAATTCAGTGGAACACAAGAAATAACTACTTACTCTCACTAGATGAAGTCTGCAGACCTGCAAGTGACATAGGTAGTGTTTAATGAAAGCAGATGAAATCTGTTGAAGTTTTTCAGTAGGTACAGATTGTTTATTGACTAAAAATAGTTAACCATATTTCAAGAAGAAAGTAGCACTAGCAGAAACAAAATGAATTTTCGTGATGTAATTCTCTGGAGCACATGTGCATTCCTTAGGCACATGGTGTTCACAGTCACTTGTTACAAATTAATAAATTTAGCTTATGTTTTATGAAATTGTGCAGAACTATATCCACACATTGGAAATTCATAGTGACTCAATGCTAACCAAGGTAGACATTTTGTTTTATACATAATCTGTGTAATTATTCACTATTCTTAGGCTGATTATAAATTTAGGTAACATTGGGGATATATTGAATTTAAATCTATTATAAAATCTTCTGCATTGGTGTATGACATAAACTACAAATTTCCTATGCAGAGCATTTGTATTCAGGATATAAATACTAAAACTTCACTGTAAAGGCAACCTTCTACCCACTGCCAATATTTAAACATGAACATTAACGAACTTAAAAACTGACAACTGCATTATTGATTACCGATCTGGTTTTCAGAATTCATCATGGGAGAGCCCTCCCATGACCACCGCTTCTGCCTCTGATCCATACGATTACTTCGTTCCAAAGTACGAGAAAGAACCGCTTTGTATCTTTCCTATGTAACACAAATGTCAAAGCATGTTTATACATTCATTATATGGGTTAGTATAATTTTGATTTTGTGTTTCAGATAACAAACCTCATCACCAGATTTCTTCATGGGGTAGAAGTATTTTTCATATCACTGGAGACATGTTTGCTGTGTCTACCAATGCTTCTCTTGAATCTTATGAATCTTCTAATAAGAAACTGACCACATTTCCCTCTTGGCTTGTATTAGGAAATTTAGAATCAAATTTTTAGCCTATTTCTAGCAACTTTACAAACACCCAGTGGCATATATCTGTGTATGCTAAACATACCTTATGCATTACTATTTTCCTACCTCAACTTTCCCCTTTGATTCATTCCCCAAACCACTGATTTTATCATCTAGTGTGGTATATAGTTATTATTAAAAATTATCTTAATATATTTTTGTGGAATAATGGGGGGAAATATCAACATACATGTATATATAAGTGAAATTTTTGACAGACTAATCTATTCTACCCATATCTGTAAAAAGTAAATTCTGGTGTTAATGAGTTAAGTTTCAGCAAAGATAACCAATGATGTACTGACTTCAACCACAACTAAAACTGGTCATAACAACAACTATAGAGATTAAATATCACACTGCAGCCCAACAACTGTGCTTCCATAAATGAGTTCTGGTGGGGCTAGATGTGTAGCTCAATAGTAGGGTGCTAGCTTAGCATGTACAAAGACCTGGGTCTCAAGTTCAGGGTCACAAGAAAAGGGAAGGGACAGGATGGGCTAGGAGGGGAAAAAGAAAAAACAAAAGAAAAAGCTGCTTCTATTAACTAGTAGCTCTGTGACTTACCAGGGAAGCAGCTTAGTGGTACAGCATTTACTATGTGCAAAGCCCTGGCCTCAATTCACAGCACCAAAACAAATCAAAGCAACAAATAACTTTCCAGAAATGAGCTCTTTGCTCAGATATTTCTCATCCCTGTACTGTGACACACTGTGGACTATACTTGAGAAAGCACATCAACTTCAGGGCTTGACATGTTCTATTCTCCCCTAATAATGGTTTCACAGTAACCCTGTTCTTTGAATGTTCCCACCATTTCTCTGAGGGCAAAGATAAAAATACTAGGAAAATGAAATAAAATTTAGCTAATGACAATATTTGAAAATTATACTTTCTAACAGAAAGTGAGTTATTCTAAATTACTTAGGAACCCTGGAACTATAATAGACTATAAGAGATGACTCTTGCCTTATTAAAATATTTCTTATTCATATTTCATTGGTTTCAAATGCACTGACTCTCTGTGTTCCTTCAGATTTCTTATTGCCCACCCATGGCTCACATGTAAGCTTCTACCCTGGGTCATATTTATCTCTCATCTCCACACATGCTTCCTTCTCTGCTTGCCAGAACTCTTTTTTTCTATGACTAGACTACATACAGTGTCCCCTGCCCCCTGCTCTCTCTTGGATTCATCCATGCCAGCTCCTTTGCCTTTTCTCCTTGGCTTTCTGCCCCTTCTCCTACCATGTCCCCAGTGCCTTTTCTGTCTGCAGTATCATTTTATTATGCCCTCTTATTTTTCTTCTCTCTCTTGGTTTCCTCTTTTACTGAGATGGCTCTCCTCTTTTCTCTCAGTCCCTAGGACTGTCTCTCTCCTCCCAGGAGGCTCTCCGTTATTCTGTGCATTTTTCTATTTTACATTTTTTGGTTCTCAAACTGTCTTTTCTTAGTCATTCTCTCCCTTCCCTTCCTATTCCCCTCTCCCTTCTCCTCTCCTTCTTTTTCTCTTTCCCCCTCTCTTTCCTTCCTTCTCCCTCCCTCTCTCTCCCTCTGGCTTTCATCTCTTTACCACTGAGAAATAAAATAAGGATATGTTTCACAGAGGATGATGGGAAGTAACAGAAATTCTGAATGAGCTTTTACCAAGTATTGGAACATGAAGCATACAGAGAACAACCAGCAGTAGATAAAGTTTAGAAAGACAAAAGGGAAGAGGGAGCAGACCATAGACAGGGAAGAAATGGCACAAGAGCAGTCTTAGACTAAGGAAGATCTCCATTTGGGGTACAAGACTGTGTGCACCAGGAAGATGGAAAAGTGAGCATCACAGTGAAAGACAGAGAAATGCCTTGGGAAAACTGGAAACAAAGAGAAAGTGATAGAAAAAGAAGTACTAAAATTAGAGCAATAGAAAATAAGAGGGGGAAGCCAGGCATGATGATATGAAGCCTGTAATCACAGCACTTTGTGTTCAAGCCTAGCCTGAGCAACTTAGTGAGACCATGTCTGAAAACAAAAAATATTTTACAAAAAATAAATGTTAATAAAATAACAAAATGAGAGAGAGAGAGAGAGAGAGAGAGAGAGAGAGAGAGAACAGCAGACAGAGTTCAAAGATGGAAAAGTGGGGAGAAGTTAAGACCAAGACAAAGCTAAGCAAAGAAAAGTGAGCTGCCTCATGCAGAAAAAGGTCAGAGTCAGTCTAAGGCTTAGAGACACTTGAGAGTCACTAGAATAAAGAGACAGAGCTGGCATCAGAAAACACCTGTGTCATTCAGAAAGGGTCAAGCATACTCACAGGAAAGTAGTGGAATGCATGGCAAGAGAAATAGTGTCAAAAAGCACAAAAGACAAGCTGACTGAAGAGACATAGGAGGAAGAAAGAAAGGCCATGAGAAAGCCACTGACTCATACCAACAGTGTGCCAATGACACCAAAAAAAGTGGCCAGAGAGGAAAAAGAGAGGGACAGAGCTATGAAATATGAGGCAGATTGCTGACTATGAATCACAGGCCCAGAGGGGCCCTGTGAGGAAAGGGACTGTGAGCAACAGAGGGACCTGGACAGGAGCAGAGAGCCATGGACACAGGAGAAAACTAGGGAGCAGGAAGAAAGAAGAAGTGCTGATTGGACTAAGGAGTTGCAGTTAGAGGGCTTGGGTGAAATCATCTAGCCAGGCCTGTCATGGGGTGGGGGCAGGGGGCTTCCCTATATCTCCAGACAATGGGATGATAGTGAATGTGCTTTATAGTAGAACAGCTCTGAAGAAACCCCAGACTCTAGGTATCCCGTGAGCCACATCCAGAAGGTCTACGAAGCTCTTCCTTTCTCCTGAGGTTAGTGGGTCTAAGCCCCTGGGCCCTTATCAGGAAAGAACCCCAAAAGAACAGGGAGGTACTGCTTCCCTTTTCCACAGGGCCAGTAAAGGCCTAGAGGGGCTATGAGAAAACTGTATTTCACACCCAAACAACAGTGTCTATCATCAGATGAACAGGCTGCAAAATTACAAACCCTTTCTTCCTCTAATTTTTGTTTTCTTTTTTCTTCTGCTGATATTCGTCTTCGTTCATCTTTCTCTTTTTGTTCCCGTAGCTTTCGTTGCTTTTCTTCCAAATATTTCTCATACTGCAGCTTTGCCTTTCTTTCTTTTTCATGCAGTTGTAGTTCTTTATTGGCTGAAATATTCCAAATACATTTTCAAAGTGCAAGAGCCAAACAAATAATTTTTCCACATTACATGCATAGAAGGAAATAGTCAAAACATCTCACTCTGCTTCTTAAAATAACATAACCTGTAACAGTAACTAACAATTTATTATAGAAGTGAACTGTATTTCATGGGGTATTCATTTTACTCTGCAGAACTTGGGGTCTTTAGGTCAGATGACTCTCATCCTGTCCAAATTAAAAAGAAATATTTTCTTTCATGTGATAATATTTGCTAACTTGAGGTGAAAGCAAACTTTTCCAGTTTAATATGCTATTTAAAAATACAAACTGAAAAACAAATACATGGCCAGAATGTACGCCCTGCTTCCATCTATTAGTAAGCTTTTTTCTAAGTTTGTACCTATCAGGCCATGTTAAGCATGCAAGATTTACCTTAAAGGACTTAGCCATATACCATATTATAGAAAAGCATGCTTTCTTATATTCAAATTTTCTCTCACTAAAACCTGGAGAGTATGCAGCTGTAAAATACTCTCCCTAAGACAGTACTCTCTCTTTCTACATCTTCTCTATCAAAACAAAGATGAACTTTAATAAAATTGAATACTAGTTTTTCAGTGGCTTCACAAGATCCAAGACAAAAGATACATAATTGAAAAATATATTTTCGAGTTGTAGAGAGATTATTCTTTTTCTGTTTGTTTGTTTCTTTGAGACAGAGCCTTTCTATGTAACTCAGGCTGGCCTTGAACTCACTATGTAGCTTAGGCTGCCCTCAAACTTGTGGTGAGCCCCCTACTTCAGCCTCCTAAGTGCTGGGATTATAGGTGTGTGCTACTATGCCCAGCTGAAAATCCATTCTTTTAGGTTGTAATTTATAAAATAAATCACATTTTAGAACTACAGCAATCCATCAAAGATAATCTTTTCTTATTTGAATTTTAAGAATTTTATTGTACTTTTATTCAATCTGTTTTTACAAATGTTAAAATAATTGTACCTGAGTTTTCAGAAAACTAAAGGTACAAACTACCCTTTCAAAAGTAATTTAGTCACAGATTTTTTTTTTCAGACAGGGTCTCGCTATGTAGTTGAGGCTTGTCCAAAATCACTATGTAGCCCAGGATGGCCTTGAACTCACAGCAATCCTCCTGCCTCAGCTTCCCAAATGCTGGGATTACAGGTGAACACAACCATTTTCGGCTAGTCAAAGATTTTTCCTGGACTTTAAAAAATCTGATTTATTAAACAGATTGAATCCAACCCAATGCCATTTCATAACAGAAGTTATAATCTATCATATAAATATAGGAAAAGTAAAATCAGTTCAGAAATATTAACCTTTATACAAAATTCATTAATTTAAGAAAATTTAAAACATACCATCTTGTCTTTTTTTTTCTTCTCGGCGCTCCTTTGCTAACTTTTGTTTTATATCATTTTTAAGCACAGATCCATCTATAACTAAAAAAATATAGTGAGATATTAACATGATATCAAATTTTAAAGATATGATATACTGACATGTATCGAAGTATTACAGAAATTATACCAGGTTTAACTGTTGATCTTATATTTGGTGAATGAAGGACCAAAGCAGTAACTGAACTTTGACTTCGTCTTTCTTCAGCAATTGCCTGAGCCTCAGCAACTACAATACAGGGAGATAAAGAAAACGATTAGATATTAACAATATAAATGCCTAATATGGGAGTTAGCAAACCTCAGTCAACTGTCTTTGATAATAAAAGGTCAGATCACTTTCATAGAGTAAAATCAAGACTGTTGAATTTGGTCAACAACAAAGATGCACTGAATATGCATGATGTTTGACAATACTTAATTAAGAATTTGAAGTGTTTACACAGGGTGTGCCAAGAAGTTATCTGTGGATATAAAGGCAATCAGTATTGTTAGTGGCAGGGGTAGTACAAGTTTGTGGATGAGTAGGAACCCAGTGATTGATAGCTTCCCCAAATGTCTTAAACAAAACATTACATCAAATGTTAGAAAAATTGAGTTGGCAAAGAATCGGAAAAATAAGTTTTGCCATACTTGGGAATTTAGAATTTATGGATCTAAATCTGAAAGCTGATTATTAACAGTGAGTCCTTAGACATTGAGCCCAGAATTGAGGAACATATTTAAAAAAAAAACTAGATTGGGGCTTTCTACCATGGTTGTACACTAGTCATCTAAGTCACTTTTAAAAAAACTGCCTGATCCTTTGCAATTGCATATGTACATTGATCCCAGGGCAGCCAATATTCTTGGCATGAGCTCTATCAATAAGCTACATTTCTAGCCCTCCAAAGCTCTATTCTGATGAACAGTGAAGGTGCAGGGTGACCCCATGCCTATAAGGAAGCTTCAAGGACATACCATTCTCTGTAGAAAAATGTCGAGCAGATAAATATAAATACAAATTGCTACCACATGTCTTGCTTACATATCCGAAAGGTGATGAATAAGACTTCAGTAAGATTAATAAGATTTGGAGAGCATAATTTGAGAGCAAGTGAGAAAAACTCTGGGATAAATGTGTATTTTTATAGGGGATCTCTGAACCCTTTCATCCCATATATGGCTATAACCAAAGATGCCACTATGCATCCCAGATATGGAAAGTAACACATAAAACTCTTGTTTTACCCTTGTGTAAAAACACAGGAAATATATCCCTATGATTTATCAAGAAAAATATAACAGTTAAAGACAGACAGTTAAAATAATTATGGGAATAGAGGGACTGTGCTCACACTGACAAAACGAATGGACTCCCAGATTTTAGCTGCCGCTCAGGAAAGCTCTCTGGGAGCTATTTTACAGTGTAATCTTGAAAATGACACCACAATTGCTGCCACAGGGATCATCATTTGAAGAGAAAGGAGAATCTTTTTCTTACAATCTATGACCAAGCTAAATTGGAAGATGAGACTCTTTTCAGCTTACTTAATAATTCAACTAGCAATTGTGTGAACCACAATTATCTTCTGGATTTGAGATTTGTGTACTAACAAAAATTCCTAAATACAGGCTAAAAATTAAACCTTCACACATACTCTCCCACTTACATTTTTGTATGAGCACAGAAAAATAAAGTGCCTTGTAGTATTGTTTTTGCACATTCAGTTATTCTGCTTACAAGCTGAAGGATGGTAGTGTGTATAAGATACAAATTAGTTGATCAGAAGGACAATTTCAAAATGTACAATTTTACCAGATTATTTAAAGAGTTTATTTAACACAGATAACCTGAGAAGTAGTTGTAGTGGGACTAACGAACCAAATCGTATAAAGGCTCATGTGATAATAAATCTGCTTTTTAGACTATTATATCCAAATTCCTTCTGGCAATAATATTAATGAAATGGAAAGGCTTTGAAAATTACTTAAAATATATAGACAATGGTAGAAAGCCTTTATGTCCAGACTTAACCAAGTGAACAATTCATTCAACTTCATTGAAGAAAGGATTTATGTAATATTCTGTTAGAAATATGACTCAGGGCAGACATACATAAAGTTAACAGCATTAATAGCATGGTGCATTTCTGTAGTTTTTTTCCTAACTCTAACCCCAAATGAAGGTAAAAGTTACCTTTTCCTTCGAGATAAAGACAATGTATAGAAAGCATTACTAAAATGGAATTATGAATCTTAGCATTTATGGTATTTTTCTAAAAACAGTTGTGTCAAATAATGTATATCATTTCACCACTTACAAATTTCAGTTGTAGTACTTCATTTAATTCTTGCAACAATTCTAAAAAGTAGAATCATCTTCACCAGAAAGCTAAAACTTCTAGAGGACCACTATATCCAAGCCAAGATGGCATGTCTTGAAGGTAATAAAACTGGGGATAATTTTCTATATTTAAAGCTATCTACAGTAGAATATTTATGTGGAAAGATATTAAGCTCCCTGTTAGTGTACACATTTAAATTGTAGAAGCTGCTCGGGATTTTGTAGCTGATATGGCAGCCACCAGAATAACTTTAAGGTTTCTTCCACTCTAAAATTCTGCAATAATCAGGCTCTCAAAATGTGTAGTTTTTCCTGCATTTGCAGAAAGTATTCTTTGTGTGAATTTAGAAAAGAAACTGAAAATTGTGTGAATTTAAAAACTGAAAAATTGTGTGAATTTAGAAAAGAACAAAGGGAAAAGTTACAAGTCATTGGCAAATTTTCTTCTGCTCATCGGGATGAAACATTCAAATAAACTTTTAAAACAATTCTGTATAAATATGAAACATGTTTTGTTAAAGTAATTATGTTCCTGCAGCTTTAACTCAGTGCTAAACACAGAAAACAGCTCAGTAAATGCGGATGTATACATTTATGTAATATAGACTGCATACATTAATGGTTACATTCATAATTGAGTAAAAGAAGCATATGCAGACTCCATTCTGACCTACTAAGGTGTTTGTTCAGGTCACCATTTTAACTCAGGCGGCCGGACTCCCAGCAGATGAAATTGATCTTCTAGCAAAAACGTTTCATTGTCCCCTTTGAACCCTTCAGGAAAATGCTGACAGCAAGGCAGCATTTCTAATCAAGCTGGTGCTGTGAAAGTCTACAGTCTGTTTTCAATTCCTAATAGGAAAGGGCCAAGAAGGATGTAAATGAGGGTTTTGGATTAAGCCTTTCTTGGGTATGGTTTATTTTTATTTTTAAATTGTGAAATGTCGTATACTCATGCAACTGTCCAGTAATTTTAAATTACATTCTGATATTCCATATACAAAAATTTCAGGAGCTACCCAGACCATGGCTCAACATACTATATACTGATGAATCTCAATTAATCAATGAACTAAACTAATTATCAGAGAACCTTAGGTGTCAACAAGCAATGTGATATCCATTGCAAGCTGGCTCTCTAGGTGCATGCCAGAGAGGCATTTTTCTCCTGGGCACAGTGAGAATGTAATTTACTTCTGACATATTCTTTGGCGAAGTGACTCAAAGTGTTCTTTAGTAGCACATGGTCTTCCAATCTCAGTCTAAATGAGCTTTTTAATTGCAAATGAAAAAAAAATCCCTAAGAATTTCAATAGAAATTAATAAATTCATTTTACTCAGCAAGAATTAGCTTGAAAGCAGGCTCAAAGCAACGTGCCACAAGTAAGACATACTATATCACTCAGGTAGTGCAGCAGGCTCCTGAACCAAGCAATGCGCTCTGCTCCCAAATTTGATTAAATTAACAGTTTTTTTGGGTGTGGGGGCAGTATTTTTTGGCGATGGGACCTGTCGAGAAGAAAGCATTCCAAAAGTGCTATTTCTCCTTCAGTTTCAGCATAGGGACTGCAAGATGTCAAACAGAAGGTGACATCTTGCAGAAGTCAGCAAACAAATCAGGAGATGAAAAAAGTTTTTTTTTTTCCTTTCCTTTTACCCCGGAAACTTTCAACTCCCCTTCCCCTAGCACTTTCCTCCCTTGGACCGGGACCTAGATGGTGTGAACGCCACGAGCTGGGGAGAACGCAAACTTTCCGAGTGAGGAAGCGCGGTCGCGGCGCTCTGGGTCCGGGCGCGCACTTGGCTCCTCTGGGACCGACGGCCACTGGAGGGCGGGGCCGCGGCCATCAGCAGGGTCCGAGCTCCCGGCCGCGCCCGCCCGCAGCACCCGTTAGCTCCGTCGCGCCCCGCCCGCCCAGCCTCCCGGCCACCCGCCAGCCGCAGTTCGGTCCTCGACAGCGGCCTTTCGGCGTTTGGCAGAGGGACTCCAGCCGTGGGCGGCACAGCTCGGCTGTTTCCCCTCCCGCCCCAGGGCGACGGACGCCCCCTGTCCCGTCCCGGGGCTCTCGCGGGGGTGAGGGGGAGACCGGACGGCATGAGGCAACTCCGGAAAAAAGTTTTCAAGAGTTCACCACACGCTCCGCCGGTCCCCGAGGCCGCGAAACCGCAACTCCCGCGCGGGCCCGAGCCCCCACTCAGAGCTGCCGGCCCGCTCACCCATGCGTTCCCGCAGGCCTCGCAAGGATGTGGTGCCACTGCCACAGGCGACGGCGCGGTCCGCCATCTTCGGAGCCGAGCTGGGAACCACCAGTGCCTCAGGGGCCGCAGTGCGCAGGCGCAAGAGCGCCCTCAGCTGGGGCCGCGGCTGGGACCCTGGGGGGCGGGGCAAGCCTGGGCCAGAAGGCCCTTTCGGACCTTCAGCCTGGGCAGCGAGGCTTTTAGCCCGCTGCTGCACTGGCGAGGCAGGCACTAACTTCTCTGAAGAAACCTTCGCCTAGGTTCGGTGTTCTACCCGTGCATGCTGAGCGCCAGCCAATCAGCAGCCTCCTTGGCGCCAACATTCCTTTCCTCAATTTATCACCCTACCTAGCAACTCAGTAAGTAAGGTTCCATACTTCCCCACTCATTCATTCAGTTAAGGAGCATTTATGATGTGCCTTTTGTGTGCACTTGTGTCATGGGTTTGCTGATCTTTGAAATACTACACGAAGAAATGTCCAAGTTGAGGGATGAGACGCAAGGAGAGTTGGAGGGGTATACAGGTTGCTGTGAGGTGTTAGGGCTGCCCTTCATGAGGAGGGACTTTCTTACATGGTTGTAGAACAAATTGTGACACTGTTAGGTCTTAAAGTTGCGTGGAAAATCATTAGGGAGTTTGTGGCCTTTTAAGCTGAAGGAGGGGAGTTAGCATAAATGTCTCCAGATTTGGGGAGAGGCCCTTTAAAATTGCCAAAAGTTTTTCCCATCCATGAGGGAAAAAATTGGCCTGAGGTACATCATTTCATGCACATTTGCCTGTGCAGTGGAGTCAACGTGGTTATTAATGTGTGTTATGACCAAAGTTTGTCATGGTTGGGGCTGCAGGAGACCTCAAAATGGGGCAGGAGATCACTTGTGGGATGAACATTTAAATGAGCCCACTGACTTCTCAAAATGACATGGGAGCTATAAAATGGAAGAAGCTCATAATGATAGCAGACACTGGTTACTGTGTGCATGGTCTGACGGCACTACATTTATCAATACATTTAATCTCCCTATTACGCTAAGAGGCATGTGCCAATATCATCCAATTTTAGAGATGAGATAATTAAAGGAGAGAGAGAGAGAGAGAGAGAGAGAGAGAGTTTGAACCTTTGTCCAGTCATACAATAAGTGGCAGGACTGGAATTTGAACCCAAAACATTTTCCTTTGGTATTCATATTATTAATCTTATGTCATACTGTTTCTTAAGAGTTGAGACCTAGAAAATTTATTAATGACCAGTATCTGGACTGCAGAGATCTAAAAGTGTCTAAGAAAAAAAAATATCTCAAAAGTGAGCAAAAGTCATAAACAGACCCTTCACAGGACAGAAAACACACATAGCATACAAACTCTGTAGCAGTCAAAACAAATGGAAACCACTACAAGATAGATTATACCTATAAAAGTATCACATTTAGACAAATCTAGACTGTGACACATTCTACAAAACAAGTGGCCTGGATTCTTCAAAATGCTTGTTTTGAAAGACTGAAAAATCAAGGAAGTCTCCTAGATCAGAAGAGGCAAAAAATATCAAATGTGATGCATGATTCTTTATTAGAACCTGGATTGAAAAATAGCTTTTGAGGGCATTCATTACTGGAACAGTGGGGGAGTTTTGAATATGAACTCTATAATATTGTATCCATGTCAGAATTTGGGGGTATAAGAATAGCATTTTAGTTATATAAGAAAATATCCTTTTTCTTAAATACTGAAGAAATGAAGGTTGAACCCACATAATGTCTGAAACATATTGATGAGTAGTTAATAGAAACCGATAAGGGCAAATATTACAAAAAGTTAACAGTCTAGACAGTTACACAAAGTTGATTTTACTATTGTTCCAACTCTTTTCTAGTGGATATTTTTACAGTATAGAAAGTTTATCTTCACTTGTTTGCAAACACCACCACTTTGAAATAAGAATTTATTAGGAATTACATGTAGGGAGAACCTTACATAATCTTTTTGGCATTTAGGGCCTTTAAAGGCCTTAGTTTAGTAGTTGAGCAAGGGTGTGAGGGAGAGGGAGAAGATAAGGCATTCAGAAATGACCAAAAGCAGGCAGCATGTGTGAGGAGTCAGTGAGTAATTTCAGTGGCTTCTAAGAGCTTAGAGGGATAAGAAATCAGTCCTGTTTGGGGCATCAGTGTCAGAAAAACTGGGTTATTGTGGGCCTGAGGTAAGGACTAAGGGAATCAGAGAGCTATTGCTTTGCTTCCAGCAAAGTAGGCTGCCCACAGCCATTGAGTTGAGAGATGGGCCTACCTGGGGCCAGATCCCTCCATTTTTCAAAAAAATGGAAATCTGACTTTTAATATCAGATCTCTTATATTAAAGTGATGAGGGCATTTAAACTTTAAATAAAACACTGAGCAAGGCAAATAAAACATCAAATATGTAACCAGTGTCCAAATTTCCTGATTGTTTCATATTGAGTGTTTGAATGAAGATCCTAACAAGGTTCATACATTGCTTCATATGCCTTTTAAATGTTTTTAAATCTATAAATAGCCCTTCTTTCTGTAACATCTTTGATAGACTGTGAAATTTAGCATTCACCTATTCGGGAGGTAAGTCATTCAGTTAAACTTTCACTGACCACCTTCTCTGTGCCTGATAGAGATCAAGAGATAGAGAAGGAATCCTCAGTGACTGAAAGCTAATGATTCATGTTGGGGTAGCCTTAGACATTTCCTTGGGACTACAGGAGCTCCCTAAGAGCTCTCACCAGTCTGAGCATTTCATAGGGAATATTGAACTGAAGTCTGCCAGCTTGCGGAGAGTAGAGGCTATTTGGGAGTCAAAACAGGCTCAGAAATGGGCAAAAACCCAGGCAGTCCCTTTTCCTCTTTGTGTTTGGAAAGCATATAGAGGTATCCTGCCCATCTTTTCCTCTTCTGCTTCTTTCTTTCTTTCTTTCTTTCTTTCTTTCTTTCTTTCTTTCTTTCTTTCTTTCTTCCTTCCTTCCTTCCTTCCTTCCTTCCTTCCTTCCTGTCTGTCTGTCTATCTGTCTGTCTGTCTTTTCTTTCTTTCCCTTAAACCTTACACCAGCAGGACTTGACACATTTTTCAATCAAAAGATAAAGCTTAAAAATCAATTTCACATCTACTAAACACTCAGAGAACTTCATCAAGTCTAATACATTTGTATTTGTATTGCTAAGTTTTAAGCTTACCAGCCACATCGTGGCTCTTTCTCTCCCTCCTGAACTACCTATTAGATTCATCCATCATACCTATAATTGAGACAGGGCTCTGGTTTTGTGTTCTTTCTCGTTTTATTTCTGAGTCTTGCCCTGTATCTGTTGCAGCCTGTGTGTTGCTTCCTTCTGGACTCATCTTTTGCCGAGTGTACTTACACTTTCCTACCCTTCCCAAATCTGTACCTTCTTGCTTCCTATGTTACAGACTTATCTGGTCATTTTATTTCTCATTTGCTTGATGGCAGCCTTCTTAGATCTGGAATTCTCACTGCAACTGTACCAGCCCTCCCGCCTCCAAATGACCCTTTAGCATCCTATGTTCTCTAATTTCAGCAGGCTGTTCTGTGCCATCTTCTTTCAAGGAGTTCCAAGTCTTTCTCATGGTAGGGGTGGGGAGTTGATTTTCATTGCCTGAACTTTCCAGGATGGGGACTGTGAACTCATGTGGGGAGGAGGAAGAGAACAGCACTGAGGACACTTCTTTCCACACTGGAAATTCAGATGAAGCTCACAAAGGAAGGGTGTGGTCATGGTGGCAGTAGCAGGTAAGTCTTGGATACTTACTGGTAGATAGAAAGAGCTGTCACTTGTCAAGTGACTAAATGTCAGGCACAGTGATAAAAATCTGGCATAGTTTATTTCATGTAATTATCATTACAACTTTATGAGTAGCTTCTGTTCTTGTTCCCATTTTACAGGTGAGAAAGCAAGAGCAAGGTGATAACTAACTAGCCCAAGGATAGCTCTGCCAGGAAGTGTGACAGTCTGGCTTCCACTTCACATATATCTGATTACCAGGGATCATACACGTTTGATTTTGAATCTGAATCTCCCAGTGGATAAGCTCTCACATATTCTTAAGTCCTAACTAATGACTTCCACAAATTTCTTTATCCAATCCTTACATTCTGGTCACTGAACCTTTTCCAAGTTGCTCTTTCTAACTGGTAAGGCCTTACAACAATAACATCTCCTAACCCAAGTATCAGTACAACTGTCACTTAAGTTTTTAATGGAACCAACTACTCAAACTACTGAACAAGAAACTTTTGAAAGTGAGAGTTTAACGTATGTCTGGCAATGGAGATAGATAGATATGACTATTAAGAGGCCTCTTTCTAGAAAGTCTCAGCCCCAATCAAAATACATGCATAAGGCAAAAAGGTACTCTCTGTATTTGATGAGGAATATAGTTGAATGAATGAAAGAGAATAATACTAAAAGACTCCTTGGGTATTGAAGGAGAAAGAAACAAAAGTATTTTGGATGGCCACTGGAGTATAGAGTAGATTTAAAATTGTTAAAGAATAAGAAAATGTTCTCATTTTCTTTCTTGACTTCAAATAAAGTAGAGCAAACATGGGCTGTGCCTTCTCATTCTAAATACAGGCCTGCAATATAAAGGAAGTTTCGTAGGATGCCAAAAAACATAAAATATCAAGGACTACCCTTTAAAGACATGTTGAGGTTTCTGATTGGTAAAATCCAGAAGGGAGAAAATGAGCAGAAAAGAGGAGTCAGGATGGTTTGTTAAGATATGCATTCTTAGATTTGTTGATTCTATCAGTGCTATTTGTAAGAAAGGGTACTGTATCATGTCAGAGTTGATGTCAAATACCTTGGAGAGCTTAGCACATTCCATGTTGATATTGTGACATATTAGAAATGGTAACACAGATCTAGTGTCGTGTTCATCCTGGACATTTACTTTTTTTTTCTTTTAACCAAGAGCAGCCAGAGGCCTTTCTTTGAATACATGGAAAGCCAAGGTATTACCATGATGTTAGATGAGCATTACAAGGAAGGAATACAGCACAATGCAGGCAAATGGGGGCCACATGAATACAGGGAGGGGCTGCAGAGACACATGACACATTTCCTCACATATGACAGTGTGTACACAAACCAAACTACATTTTTTCTGATGAGCTATTTAGATGGCAGGGTAAAAGGAAAGATATGCAGGTCCTGTGCAAGGAGTGAAAGGCAGAAAACACTCCTATTGAAAGTTTTCCAAGGGAATTTGCTTCAGATTGAGAAGGGGCCACATCCCATCACCCAAGACACATAGCCCCCACTTTATCCTGCTGCAAACTCACATGGTTCAGAGGGACTGTTTGTTGCTTTGAGTATTGCTGTAGATGTTCGGAAGCCATGTGGATGGAAGAAATTTCATCCATGTTTACATATTACGTTTCATGAGTCATCATCTCCTGTCATTCTAAAGAGTCTTTGATCATTAAGAGTTTTTATTTTTTTTGACTTTTTGCAACAAGGTCTCACTATTCAGTTCGGGCTGGCCTTGGGCTCACTTTGTAGCCCCTTCTGGTCTCAAAGTCACAGCAATCCTCCTTCCTCAGCCTCCCAAGTGCTGGGATTACAGGAGTGCGCCTCTATGCCCAGCTACCATTAAGACTTTGACCCAAGCTGAAACAAACTTTAATAGTTACAAATCTTTCCTTACCCTGGCTCTTGCAAACTTGTTTGCAAAACTCAATTGTCAATGGGCTGATACAGTTGTGCAGCTGAAAGGTTGCCCTGGAAACCTTACTGTTTCTTTGTGACCTCAAAGACATATTTAGAGAGTGTGCAGTCTGGAAAGAAGAAGGGCCAGAGTGTATGAAGTGACCAATGCACACACTCTCCAGAACTCATGGCTGTTGGTTTGCTCACATGGGCAGCCAAGAGCCAAAACAGATTTTGCCTATGGATTTTCATCTCTGCATGCAGCTGGGCTAGGGATTCAATGAAAGCAGAATAAAACTTCTAAGGCCCTAATTATCCCCAAAGTCAGTCTTCCCAAGCCTCAAAGAGACTTTTCGATAAGATTCAAGGCAAAAGGCAAGGGATAAAAGAAAAGGTGAAGGTCATTTTGAGTCAGTGGATAAACGGACCCTATTTCTCTGCTGTCACAAAAGACTTTTGTTTCCAGTTGTTACTTCTGATTACAGATTACAGAATGTTCAAACTTGTAAGGAACATCCAAGCCACCCTGTCCTTTCATTTCTCTCTCTCTCTCTTTTTTTTTTTTTTTGGTACTGGGGATCAAACTCATGACCTTGCGTTTGTGAGGCAGGCACATAAGCCACTGAGCTAAATCCCCAGCCCATTTCATTTTTCTCTTGAGGCTTGGAGGCAAGAATTGAATCAAGTCCTCACTGCTGGAAGCCGGATGTCTTGTGACATCCTATCTAATGCTCTGTGCTCTTTACAAACATACATACATACATACACACACACACACACACACACACACACACACACACACGTGCACGCTCCTGCCCAAACTATCTTTTGGAAGAAAAATAGGCTACTGTTGATCTAGTGCTGGTAACCATTGTGTAATCCAGCAGGAATTCAAACTATATCCTCCAAATGAAACTGAAAAAGAGAAGGGAGATGCTGCTAAGTTGTGAAAGGTGCACTTGGAAGGTGTTTAGTGATTGTTCTTTGTGTAAAGGCTCCTAGGAGTTGTTTCCTCCCTGCTGTTCCAGACTCTTCTCACTGCTTCTCCTCTAGCAATCACCTTGGCCCATGAGCCTCTGCCTCTTGATCTTTATCCTTTACCCATCTGCCAGAGTTAGGCTCAAAGTCAGGATAATAATCTGACTCTGGATGGAACTTTCTAGTAGATTGAGAAGCCAAAGGAAGAGAAGGCAGCTTAAAAGAATGTTTGGCAGCCTAGGCCAAAAGCTTAAATGAGTGGCCAAATCCTTGGTGAGGATGGAAGTGAGGAAGACAGTATATGTAAGAGGCTTTGTGGAAGAGTTTGCTTTGCTTTTTTTGGTTTGCTGTTTTTTGACACAAGACTCCACTGTGTTGTTCAGGTTGTCCTCCAGCTCCAACTCCTGGACTCCCGCCTCAGCCTCCCAGATAGTTGGAACCATAGGTGCATCACCCTGCCTGGCCAGATGGAGAGTTTTTGTACGTGTTTTCCTCAGTGTTTAACACAGTGCTGTGTAGAAGGTTTATGTTCAACAAGTTTCTGTTGTTGATGATGCTGACATTTACTATTATGCCTGGGCATAATTAATTCAACAGAAGCAGACCCAGGAGGAACTGTTCATTTGTTTGGAACAAATTGTTCTTTTCTCTGTTCTTTGTCTCAGATATGGGGTGGCTGTGACCAATTCTGGTTTCTTCTGGATGTGTATACACTGGCATACTGCAGATGAGGCTGCTTTAAGAAGGTGTGAGAAACAAAGCAGTAGCTTCAATTTTGGTTCTGTGGAAATTTGGGGGAAGGCTGTTTGGTGGCATTTTTGGGATTACAAATGATCTGGTGTGTGCACTTGATGAGACTATTGGCCATGGCATGCCTGGTGTATGCTTTTTCCCATCCCCATACGCTTAGTTTATATCTTAACCCAGAGCCTGCCGGGAAATAGCCAGGTCAAGTATCACTTGGGGGACCTCTGTCTGTGTATCTCATGCAATTTTCTTAGCCTATGGTATTTAACACATATTCCACTATGAGTACGAATTTGGCCTTGGGCTTGTGGAATTGCCATAGGGTTGACTGCAGGGGAAAGGAAATTTGAAATGTGAAATGACTTTGTTCAAATGTGAGTCAGGAATGTGTTCAGTCTGTTTATAGAAGGAGGAAATGACATTTGGAGGAAATTAGTTCAGGGAGAAATGCTGTCATTATATAAGCATTAAAATTTTCACAACAGACTGGCCAGAAGAGTAACGGGTTAACTTGTGTGGCCCTTAATGTGCCCTCCATGCATTCTGCCACATAGGGACTACACAGCCTTCAGTCTTGATTTCTTCATTTGTAAAAGGAGGCTAATATGACAGCTTCTTACAACTGTTTTATTAATTATTCAAATCAGTTGATATAGAGGATCAGGTACAATGTCTAGTACAGGCTCAATATAAAATGGTTAGTAGTCATAATATTAGCTAATACTAGGAGGAAGTACTGAATGTGGTGGGCACTGAATTAAACGTTTTATTCATATTGCTTCACCTATTCTTAGCAATAATGCTATGAACTGAGAAGAATCAGTTGAACTATCTCTTAAAATGCAAATAGTATGAATAATGATAATACAGCGTACAGTTGAGATGGGAATAGGTAACTTCAAACCTTCTATTCCTGTCCCTACTCCAGTTACTGGAAAGCCTTTTCTTCCTCAGCCCTCACCTCCACCTTGCCTCTAGGTGTCTGCATCAGTGAGCAGAGGGCTGGGGATACTGTATTTCACCAGGTTATCAGCAAATAAAGACCCAAGTATTTTGTAACCTAAATGCTGGCAGAGAGGTTTGCAGTTAGAGACAAGAGTTCAAGTTTTCAGGCAAAGAATAGTAATTGTGTATAACTATCTAACAAAGAGTCTTGTTTGGGGGCAATAAACACAGGAGCTATTCATATAGTTGAAATCTTTTTTAAAAATCCAGAATAGCAGAGCTTCAAAGAGCACCAGTACTCTTTGTGTTCCTGCCCTACCCCCTCCCTTCCCCCACTTCCCTCTGCTGTTGGGGAGGAAAAGGCCTGGTTCAGAAGGAGACAAGGTGGGGTCTACTCCCTAGAGGTGGTAGCAAAGCCAGTGGTACAGTCGCAGACCCACCCACATTTCCTTTAGCCTAAGCCAGAAGGCAGAGCAAACATTCAGAGCAGTTAGAATGCACCCACCAAAGCACTTGAGTCTTTCCTCCACTCTCACAGACGCAAGCAACCTTACTAAGATGATAGCTCAGGCAAAAGGAGAAGGCTGCTCCCAAGGCTAAAGCAAGGGCTGAAGCAGCATCTGATGTGAACCCCATAGCCTGAGCAGTTTGGGGTGAAGAGTGAGGCATGGGAGTGTCGAGGAAGGTCAGGTTCAGGAAAGGCTAACCTCACAGACCTCAGAGGGGCAGCTAGTGCCAGGGGTTGGGGAATGGTGCCCCAGAGGACAAGGTAGACCAAATGATACTTGAAAATAAGGCTGGTTCGGGTTTCCCTTTGGCCTCAGGATGCCACAGCACAGGGTTTCAATGGTTCTCACTTCACCTATTCCTGTGTAGCTTCCTATTCTATCTGGGGATGTTCTTTCCCTCTTGCCTCAGTCTCTGGCAATTTTCTGCTTGTGGTAGAAAGGAAGCACCTTCTGTCTGGCCTCCAGAGTTCAAAGAAATATGAATGACAAGTAGGATACTTCAAACTGTGCGTTACTTTAAAGTAGGAAGGTCTGTTATATTTTTCTTCAGTGGCATCTGGCACCCTACTTTACAAAAGCTATTAATGGACACTTCCTGGTAAGCAGTTAGAGCTTCCATTCACAGGAGCATCGGAGAGAAAAACTAAAATTATGACTCATTTGCTAGCTCCAAAGCACTCAGATTTAACCTTTAATCAGTCATTTATTAAAGGAAACAATTTAGATGCAGTGATTTGTCTAAGGTCAAATAGCCAGTATGTGGCAGAGTCATTTACTTTTAAGTCCCATTTGCAAAATGCTGTTACACACAATCCAAATGATAATCCAGGCAGGGCTTTAAAAATTAATTTTTGTGGTACTGGGGCTTGAACCCAGGACCTTGCACTGTCTTTCATCTCTAGCCTATTTATTTGTTAAAAGAATCTTGCTAAATTGGCCTAGAATCAGCCATCATCTTGTCTCATCCTCCTGAGTAGCTGGGATTGCAGATGTGCACCACTTTGACCAGCTCAGGTAGGGTTTTTCATAGAGAAATTAACAGGATTATTAGCCGCCATGAGGATCAAATAAGATGATGTTTTCAAAGTGGTATGCACAACAGGTAAAGCAAACTCAGTGAAAATGTTCTACACACTACACTCATTTTCTTTCCTTTATACTAATGTCCACACATCTCAGGCTATGTTGTTTGAAAGTTTGTATCTATACTGTGTTGGATTCTTGCTTTTTCACTTCACAGAGCCTACAAATTTAGCATTTTAATGCCAAGATAACATCCTATCTGGTCAATAGGATACTATTAATAGACACTCTACTATGGTAGAACATTTGAATTGCTTCTATTTTTTTTTACCAGAGTGGGGTTTGAAGTAACCTTACATAATTTTCTACCCTCTCTGCTCCTTCAGGAATCGTTTCTTGGGAATAAGGCCTCATGGAATGGGGAAGAGGTTTGAGAGCAAATTGCTTTTCAGGGAGCTACCACCAGTTTATTGTGTCTGCTTGTTATCAGTGATGGCAGACCACATTAGTGGTGGTTGTGGGACATGGTTTAACTCTTATCCAGGCTTACAAAAGGAACTCTAGGGCTCTTGGCTGAAACTCTTTTCCCTACCCACTCATTCCAGCTCTCTACTCTCCACACAATTAGTGCTTTCCTTTCGTTTTTCTAACTTCCTCCTTCTGTGCACAGTCTTTCAGCTGAAATGGCCATGCTGATCTGGAACAGGATGAGCGGTTTCTGCACCAAGAGCAGGCAAAGCCGAATAAAAGTGCCATGCAAGCAAGTGTGAACGCCTGAGTGCATCACCAAATGGTGAAAATTCATTTGTGAATTTCTGTCTTGGAGGATGACAGATGATTTTGTTTTCAACGGTCAGCTGACAAGAAAACCCTGTTCTTCCTTTTTGTTTTAAAGAAAAAAAGTCAAACTCTGGATCTATATAACCAAGTTCTTGAATTTGAACATTTAGTGCACGAGGTGCCTGTTCTGACTTCTATCACTTAAAACTGTCAACCATTTAATAAGTAACTCTTTTCTTCTGTTCTTTATTTTTTTCAGTATTGGAGGCTGAACCCATGCTAGGTTGTAGGCAAGTGCTCTAATAGTGAGCTACATCTCCAACCTTTTTTTATTTATTTTGAAACAGGGTCATAGGATTGGCCTTAAAGTGGTTATGTAATATTATCTGTCCTCCCTCAGCCTTTCTACTGCTGGAATTACAGGCATACATCACTGTGCCTGGCTAAGAAGTAACATTTTTGAGTGTAGAACTAACTAACTAACTCTCACTGGACTTGAGCTTGTGGTCTTCCTGCTTTAGTCTTCCAAGCAGCTAAAATCACAGATGCACCACCAATCCTGGCTTCTACACATTATTTTATTTAATTCTCACAACAATCTTTGGAGTGAATTTTTTCATGCCCATTTTACAAAGGATGAAAGAAAGATAATTTACCTTGCCCAGAGTCACACAGCTAGAAAGGTTCTGAGCTGTGATAGGAGATCACTCAAGACCTCTACTTCCTCTAGTTCAGAACCTTTGTTCTTTTTCTTCTTTCTTTCTTAAGAAGGGATCTGGCTATGTTACTTTGGGCTCAAGTGATCTTTCTGACAAGGGCCCAATGCTTATTTGTTCTTGATCTTGTTCTGCCTTTTATAATCTCCTCATTTATGAGATGGTGAGTTGTTATCTGCCATAATGATTCCAGTGTTACTTCAAGGATCAAATGAAATAAAAGAAACCACAAAGTGCCTTGTAAATAGTGAACAAATCATTGTATAGATGTGTAGGAATTTTTTCAATGTGAGCCATCACCATCACTTGGATTTCATTTAGCTACAGTGACTCTGTAGTGTGCTACCAGCCACAGAAATCTGGCTCAGTCGTTATGTGCCTGGAGAAGCTCAGTACTTTCTGTCCTAGGAACAATGCCCTGGAAGTGGTGGCTGATACTATTCACACTATATTTGAAGATGAGATACTCACTTGAATGAGACTCACCTGCGCAGGTGTTTTTGCTTTTTATTGTTTTGTCCATGTTTTCAAAGGCGTTGATGATGTAGACGTAGTTCTTAGAAGGTAGCAGAGGAAACTTGTCTCTATATCAAGTCTTTGTCCTCCACGATCATCGGGCCATTGCCTGGAGCCACTGTCAGTCTCATTTACTCTCCTAGGGGAGAAACCTGGAGTGAGACAACTTGTACCTTCATGCCAGGGTCAGAATCCATTGGCATTGGAAGAAGCCTTATATATCTCTCATGTGACACCCATCCCCTTCCCGTTTCTTATTTCTTGAATACAGCCTGATTGCATTTGTTAACAGTGCATGCACTGTCAAGTATGGGAAAAAGAAGGAAAACTGTATGTACTGTGTTGTGTCAGGCTCTGTCACAGGAAAGAGGGATACAAAATGCCATCAGACATCTCTGTGCATCACATGCCTACCCATATGTGCTGCCCCCTCCTTAGGACGTGCCTTCTGGACTGTGATGTGCCTCTCTGTCCCTTGCATGTAGTCTCATTTAATTCAATGTCTCAGTGATATGTATGAGATTGATATTATTATCATCCCCGTATTACAGATGAGGAACTCAAGGCCCAGAGAAGTTAACTAGCCTGCCCTAGGCTGCACAATGACTAAATGAAAATACTAGGCATATCCATTTCCAAAAGGAAGAAAAAGGGAAGCGTTTGGGACAGAGAGCTAAGATCTTTGAGCATCTAACTGTTTGTGTGACTTTGAGCAAGTCACTCCAGTTCTGCTTTATCTTCTGTAAGTGAAAAGGTAATGCTTTCTTTCTTTCTTTTTTTTTTTTTTTGGTTTATACTCTATGCTTTTTTTTTCTGAAATCTATCCAGTTAGAGTTAAACCTATTTAGTTTCTCAGAAACATAAAGATAGAAATGCAAAGTACGAAGGTGTTGCCAAATTTAACATATGGTGAATACAGATCTTCATAGAAATGACAACAGAGAGGCCGCTTGCTAGTTGGCAAAACTGAGTGCTACTGCCACCTAGTGAGAAAAAGGAGCATGGCTTTCATGCAAGGACAGGTCCTTCTGTGGAGGCCCCTGAAAATGATCAGAAATTAACCTAAGAAATAGGTTCTACCCTTTGCCTACTGGAATCTCACAACCTTAGAAAGTCTGGAAAGGAAGGAACCATCCTCACAGAATTTCTAGGGACAGCCTGAGTCTGACTGCAAAACAAACTCAATTAAGCCAAGGTCACATAGATGGTTAACACAGGCTAGGGTGCCAGTGAGCTGGCTCCAGAACTTGGAAAGTTGGTTTGATAAAATCTACGTAGAATGAGTGAGATTGGATATTTGCCAAATCATCTTTTTTTTCAGGAGAATAGAGTTCCTATGTCTGTGACAGGATTAGGAGACATATCAATGATCTCAACATATATTCAGAGGAAAACCAGACTTTCTGGTAGTGGACACTAGAGAAAAAGGAGCTGAAAGGAGCTTCTGAAGCTAGGAGGTGCTCTCTGCTGGGCTTCCAGGAGGAGTCACTCATCCATCTCTGTGTTGCAGGAGAAGGCCCCTAGTCAGCAGATCACACTTGCTTAGATACATTCCCACCCCTGGGGGAGTGCCCAGAGCTTGCAGTGTACCAGGTGGACTCCTACCTTTGTCTCTGCTCCTAGGAAAGAATAGGGGAAGTGAGAGTAAAAGGCAAAGATCACTTTGGGATAAATAAAATCTGGTAGAATGAATTTTTAAAACATCAGAGGCTTTTATTGCTGTTAAATTCCTTAAAACAGTCACAGTCCCTAGCTGAGATGACCCACTTATTCTTACAGTGGTTTCCTGCAGAGTAAACAACTTTAATAATAATAACAACAGTAATAGCAACAGCTGACATCACCAACAGCATCCATTGTCTCTGATGCTTTGCATTCTTTCCCTTCTATAAATGTCAATAACTCATTATTATGATCCCCATTTCATTGTTGAGGAAGCTGACATTCAGAGAGCAGTGTATCCAAAGTCACGTAGTTTTCTCTGACTATATCAGCTCAAAATCAGCATGCCCAGATGAGCTAAAACCAGGAAGCAGGAGGGAACTATACATGCTGGCTAGGGAACATACATGTTTCTATCCCAAGGACATTCCCTTCTTGCCATCCCTACACCTTGTCATAAATCAATGCACAAGTGGTGTGGCATTACCGCCTCTCCTCAGGGAGCTGATCCATCAGCTTTGTAGGCTAGTTGCCTGTAGGGGGAGAGATTACCTCGGGAAAACATCTCCCCTAATGTACAAAAATCATTGGCTGAGTGGAAGACAGAGGGGGAACAGGACTGCAAGAAGGTGGGTGACTAATTAATGGGAAGAATTTTTGATTATCTGTTTTTTCAGATGATCAGCAATTGCCTCTCTTTATTAACAGGGATAAATTAAGAATTATCTGTGTAGCTAAGTAATTCAAATCTTCCTCTCTCATGCACAAAGCTGTCTTTGGTAATAAACAAGCATGTACAGAATTCTTCATGGAAAGGGATGCACTTCCTTCTGGTGTTTCTTGCTAAATACAATCCCCCCTTCCTCCCATTGAGTCACTAATTAGATAGATTCCTTAAACGAGCTATGAATGTATGCATGCATTTATGCATCTGTTTATCATCTATCTATCTATTACATATTTAACTATGCAGTGGGAACAGAAGATACACCATGAATTCACTCTTGCTCCCACTCCACCCCTCCTTTGTTTTCGTTTTGATTCTTTAGGCTAAGAATGTATGGTAAACCAAATTTAACATTTATGTGTTCCTTTGTAGTTTTTAAAGGTAGAGAATAATAAACAAGGGCATTTCGAATACGTGAACAGGAAACAGTCCGACGCAAACTGAGAATGCTGTTAAAAAAGAGGAAGTAAGTCTGGCCCTAAAGGAAGCTTTGTGTTGGAGGGTCACAAAAAGAGAAAAAACCTATTAAAAAATAGAGGGCTCATTTCGTGCCAAGACTCCATGTGCTAAGACTGGATGACAAAGAGAATTTTCAGTTGTTTCCTGAAATAAACTTGAAGTACAAAGGAGCACAATTTCCCCTCCAGGGGCTGAGAGTATGTCTTATTTATCAGTACTTTCTCCCATGTTGTCTAACCTAGTGCTCGGAGTGTTTTAGGTACTCAAAAATATTTGGTGAATCAAAAGGAACTTTGTAACAGATACCAGGCTTCAAGAATAAAGTTATATTTACAAAAAAAACAGCAAAAGAAATGAAAACCATGAGGATAGTTTTTGTCAGAGTATTAAGGGAAAACTGTAAAGATAATAAATGTTTCCATCTCATTTTATATAACTGAGAATGCAAGGCCAATGGGCTGTTTCGAGTAACCTGTTATAGCTCCTCTGTAATGCAGCTTTCTATCTTTACTGGAGTGAATCCACTCTAAAACAATTTTTAATTTAAAAAACTGCTCCTATGTGTGCATGCGTGTGTGTGTGTGTGTGTGTGTGTGTGTGCGTGCATGTGCCTGTGCCCATGTGCAAGTGCACATAGGTGCATGTGCTTAATCTAGAAAAGTTACAATTAAAATTTTACAATTCATTCTTAGAATTAACAACTCTTATTTTCAGAAGTCTGTGGTCACTTTCATGATGTGGTATATAAGAAATTCTGAAAGAGGCCTATACCTTTCTTTCTTAGTTTCTCCAAGTCTTTTTCTCCAAGGGTGACATGTTTATAGTAGCACAATTTGTAATAGCTGAATCTTGGAAACAACCCAAATGCCTATCAACCAAGGAATGGATTAAAAGTGTGGCCTTTTTATACAATGGAGTACTACTCAGCTATAAATAAGGACAAACTTGAAGCTTTTATAGGTAAATGGATTCAACCAAACCCACATGTGTAAGTGAAATAAAAGACTCACATGTGTAAACATCATATTGTCTCCCTAGTGTAAGAAACTGAAAAAGTAAATAAGACCTGATATCTACAATAGCTTTTGTGAAAAGGAAAGAAACAGCTCAAAAGTAAACAACAACTGGGATGGATGAAATGATAAAAGAAGGAAGGGAAAAGGAAAAAAAATATATGCATATGAGAGATAGCTAAGATAATTCTACTACTGACTTCTCTTAGTTCATTGAAAAAACAGTTTGTGCTTATATTGTTTGATCAATTATTCATGCCTATATCTTGTTATCTGAACAATTACTTTGAAGATAAAAATATGCAATATATTACCCATTGTCAGTTTCCTAATATCTTGTTTTAGAAATTCTGTACTCTTTTTTTATTGGAGCTTTTTCCTCTTTAAAATAAATTTTTTTAAAATAGTAAAATCCTAGGGTTACTGCCTATAATAACATGTTGGAATCATGTATTCGGGAAGAAAAGGGTAGAAGCTACTTGAAATCTTGGAAGGAGCTACCAGCCATGGTGTTGGCAAATAAGCATTTGAAAAGATGCTCAACATCATTAATCATCAGGGAAGCTCAGGTTAAAACCACAGTGAGATACTATTGCATATAGCTAAAACAGAAACAAAGAAAAAACTGATAGTATCAGGTGCTGACAAGGATGCAGGGTATTTGGACCACTCATGTATTTCTAGTGAGATGAGAAATCTTCAAAGAAAGTGGGATAAAAACATGTAATAGTTTGGTTTGCTGTCTAGAGTGGAAATTTTCTCCCCTTCCTCTGGGGACTAAAGAAAAAAAGTATTATATAAACAGGTTCCAAAGGGCCAGTAGTTAAGAACAATAGTGGTCATATGTTATGAGGTGACTGAGTCAGTCAAAATGAAGAACCTGAAAGATACAAAGTCCATGAGCTCAATTTTAAGTCTGCTGTAAAGAGAAGAGGTTAGCTATCATTGTTGTTTTGAAAGTTGCATGCTTCTCGAAATAACTTCCTCTATCAGAGTCTCTATTCCTTCCAATTTTCAGCCATTATTTCCTTAGTACCATCCTAATACAGAAGAGGAGGAGGAGGAAGAGGAGGAGGAGGAGGAGGAGGAGGAGGAGGAGGAGGAGGAGGGAAAAAACTTCATCTCTTTTTGCAAGTGGTCTTGGTGAAGGCCAGGGGAGAGAGATCTTGCCTAAGGTTAAGCCAAGGCTTGGAACCAAAATGAGCACCTCAGGCTCCATGGTGTCCAGTTTAATTCAGGTTTATGTACAGCTTTCCAGGGTCAGTGACTCTTGGAGAACATCGCCTGATAAGGTGCTGCATGTGGTCATAGGATTTACTGTACCTTTCACAATCAATATTGATTACTTCCCCTTCATTAATGGCTTTTGCTTTCTGCAAGGATAGGGCACCTCCCTGGCTCTGTCATTTCCCCAACAACTATAAATTACAGTCAAGGTCCCTTCTTATCTCCACCTGACTCAAATCACTCTCCTGGCTTGGGAGCTCTGGGCAGCTTAGTATAAAGATGTTGCTATGGTCGTGTTTGCCTGACTACCTGCCAATTTGGTTAACGTAGGCAAATAAACTAATGCTCTCTGTCTTTTGCTTCTGGAGTGGACCTGTCTAGAGTTAATTGAAATACAGAGCATCAAATAATCTAAATAAACAGTCATTGCATTACACAGGGCAACTAAGTCAACCTGAAAAGTAATCTAAAGGGATGACCACTATATATATATATGTAAGGAGGAGTCTGTGTCGTTATTACATGCCTGAGTTGTTCATTGGGAAGCCATTTTTTGGACTAGGAAATGACCAATGATTGTACAATCAATGGGATTGCCATCTGGTTGATTTCATTCCTGTTAGTTTGGCCGAGTACCATCAACCTGAAAACAGTTCATATGACTATGGCCATTTCTAAATGTTCTGACAGAAATAATTGATTGAGCACTTTTTCAACCAGGGAAATCTACTTGTTTTTGTATGGCAATGTGGAATCCTTGTCCCCCTGTAAATTATTCAAAAGGTCTGTTCTCACTGATAAATAAAACTCAGATCTACCTGAAGGCAGGTTTGCTAAAAAGCACATCCATTTATGCCCCCAAATTAATTTGGTGTGTTATTCAGGATGGTTGACAGGATCTGAGTTTTATTTATCAGATGTATAATGAAATCATCAAACACTCTAAAAACAATCTTCTGGGGTTTTTTGGGGGGGTAGTTGCTGGGGATTGAACTTGAAACCTCATGCTTTCCGGGCATGTGCTTATGCTACTGAGCTAAATCCTTGGCCACAATCTTCCTTTTAATCCTCAAATCCTGTTTATAGGGTAACATTAATGTCTGTATCTCTCTCCCTACCTAGAATGCTCCATGCCTACCAGAATTTCCCAGCATTTATAGGGACCTGTTCAAATATGGGCTCTAAAGTTTACCTAGCACTGCCACTGCCTCCCTCACCTCCTCTCCCTTTCTCTTCCTTTCTTTCTTCCTCTTCTTCCTGTTCCTTTCTCTCTATCTTCTTTCTCCCTTCCTCCCTCTCTCCCTCCTATGGTTCTTGGTGAGACTCAATAATTGGATGGATGCAACAGTTAAAGAAAACAGAAAGAAGCCCTATCCGTCCCAAATTTTCTGCGTGTTATTTGGGACCAGTTGTGCCATGCTTTGGTGGTAGCTACCACTGCCCCTGTAAGCCTCATAGAAGACCTGCAAGAAGTTGTGCACAATGACAAAAGGATTCAGAAGTGATCAGAATGCATCACTAGAATGAGCTCATAATAATCACAACAACTGCCATTTCTTAAATTTCAGTCCCTGTGCTTGACATTTTCTCATACTTCATCTCATTCATCCACTTCCATTTACTTGATGGGAAGCATGGCCGAAGTTGGTACAGAACTTGGCAATGTTCACATGATAGTCCAAGGCACTCAAGCTCTGTCTTTCTGTGCTCAGAGTCAGAAATGCTTTTTTAACCATTAACTATTAGCTGGGAGAAAAGTCTAGAAACATGCAGGACCACTTGTGAGAGGAAGGTCAAAGTAATTTCCAGGATGCACTTTGGGTCTGTTCCTAGGGAACCAGACAGTAGACATTTGTTTGCTTATTGGGCAGGGGACCTATGGGAGCAGCATCTGGCCTTGATGGGGTCTGGATTCAGGGTCGGGCTAGGCTAATAATAAACAGAAATATCCAGCCCTGAAGAGAGCTCCAGGCTTTCTTCTTGGTTGGTCAAACCTGGTCTGTGCAGTGGTGTTGGCCCTCCACTTGCCAAAGAGTCTTCCTTACCAAGTCAAGCAATCCATTCAGCAAGTGGCTGGGGGGCATGTGCTACACTGTGATAGCTCGCTGGTGTGAGCAGTGTGTCAAGGAGTGAAGGGGCCAGACTTCCACGTTGAAGCCCAGATAAGTAGGCCCCCAGGTCCAACCCAGCCCTACTCTGAATTCTGGGTTAGTGGAATGAGAAAACAAGCAGCCTTCCACATTTATCTTGGCACCGGGGTATGGGGCACATCATCATGATAGAATCGGTAACATCTACTTTTCCTGGCCCTTATTTAACTTATTCTAGTTATGAAGCCTCTCCATGTTCTCTCTAAGTAACTACTGTAAATGATGCAAAAGAGGAGTGAGAGGCAGAGGCAGAGGGAAAGAGCAAGGGAGAATTAATTTACCACTGGGTGAAATGAAAATGTACCAAAGTGTAATGGAATTTCATTAACTTCGGAAATGATGATGAATGCTGTCCAAATAATTCTTACTAATGCATAATTCACAGCTGAAAATAGAGCCAAATTCTCCTAAAAAGCACATCCACTTATGCCCCCAAATTAATTTGGTGTGTTATTCAGGATGGTTGACAGGATAAAAGATCTACTATGAAATGTAATCATCTATTAAGATTGGGAATCTATGAATCTTTCTAGTTTAGTAGATGATGGTAGGTGATAACAAGTGGCACCTTGAGAGGCAGACACCCACAGTCCTCATTCGTATAATTTGAATCTCCCCAAAGACATAATTTCTGATATAACCACAGAGAAGTTTGGATGAGCTTTGAGATCTCCATAGCAACCATGGTTCAATTCATATATACCCCAAAGTAAATTCAAATGAGTTTCAAAAGATTCAGATAGGGTCAGGAAAAGGCCCGCATGTTTCCTAACTGGCAGTACCATTATTAATTTATGTACTTGTAGAAAATATGTAAAATATATGTCAAATATTATTTTCATATACATATAATTAGACTGAGCGATTTTAAAATATCTTTCCCATTTTGTGTAACAATTCTATCCTGTTCCACAAACCATCAGTGACATTTTGCACTTAAAATGTCTTAAGACTATGAGATTTTAAAAAATCTCTTTGAAAAACCCATATAGGCTTTTTGTATGCTCAAGAGAGTGGTAATGGGAGAGAGACCTTTTCACCTTTAGATATGACACAAACCCCACTGGTGGTTGGCAGAGACAGAAGACTATTATCCAGGTGGAGGCCAGCCTTTGATTCAGATTCCACCAATGAGAATCTATAGATTAAGAGACCACTCACCACCAGAGAACAATATGGCACTTTTCACCCATAACTCCTTCAACCATTACAAAGGGATTTGGTGAGCTATGTGGATAAAACCATGGAGATGATTTTTCTGCAACCCAGTGAACTCATTCTCCAGACCAGGAAGCAGCATGCTGAAATGGAAAGTATATGGGGAAGGGTTAAAACTTTCTGGGCTTTCTGAGTCTATGAAATGAGTCACTGGGGTGGGACTCAAGCATAATGGCTGTTGATGCTGAGATTGTGGTCAAATAGGAAACCAGCTGCTATGAATGGGAAAACTCAGTGGAGAGGACACTGGCCTCACATTGGAGACATCATGGCTCCTCCCACTCAAGTGTCCCTTCACCAACTCTGAGAACATGTAGAGCAGTATCTACATACTTGTGTGAAGAGCACTATCTGGTATGACTTGTGCAGAGTAGGAAGAGGAGGGAGATGAGAGAGAGCAGGGAGAGGAGAGGGAGAGGGAGAGAGGGAAAGGGAGAGGGGAAGGGAGAGGCAGAGGGAGAGGAAGAAGGAGAGAAGGGGGAGGCAGTGGAGAAGGGAGAGGAAGAGGAGGAGGGAGAGGTAGGAGGGAGAGGGGGGAGAGGAGAGACAGCAGGGAGAGGTAGGGGAGAGGGAGAGGGAGAGGTGAGAGAGGGGGATAGCTACCCTAACACGATTCTTCTTCGCTTTCCACTTTATCTTACCCTTTATTATTGCAGTCCTAGCTATAATTCACCTATTGTTTCTTCAAAATCTGGATCAAACAACCCCTCAGGACTCAATTCTGATTCCAACAAAATCCCATTTCACCATTACTACACTATTAAAGATATCATAGGGTTCTTATTCATAGTACCAGCCCTCTTACCCCTAGTCCTCTTCTAACCTGAGCTCCGGCAACCCAGATAACCACACTCCCTCATATTAAACCAGAGTGATATTTTCTCTTCCTATACGCAATCCTCTGCTCCATCCCTAACATATTGGGAGGAGTTCTAGCTCTTGATCTCATTCCTAATTTTAGCTTTATTTCCAATCCTACACCTATCGTAACAACACAGTATGACATTTCGTCCCCTCAACCAATGTCCCTTATGAATGTTAGTAGTTAACCTGCTTATTCTCACATGAATGGGAGGTCAACCAGTTGAATACCCTTACCTCATGATTGGCCAACTAGCATCCATTATCTATTTCTTCACCGTGCTAATTCTTTTCCCACTAGTAAGCATAGCAGAGAACAAAATCCTACAGTGAAGAGTCATAGTAGTATAAACAATTACTTTGGTTTTGTAAACCAAAAATGGAAATAATTTTTTCTCCAGGACACACAATTCAAGGAAGAGACAAAAATCCACACCATCAGTACTCAAAACTGAAATTCTTATTAAACTCTTCCTTGACAGCATAGACACATGTTCATATGGTGCTATTACCGCATGCACATATACATATGCACATTTTTCACATGTCTCTATGTACATTGCACATTGATGCATGTCCCCATTAAGTAAATGTACCAGTACATAATATGCAAGATAAGACATGAACCATTATATGCTTAATCAACATTAAACTATCACCCCCATGGATGTCAAGCAAGCACACTGAACTACAGATGTGCATAGACCATTAACCCCTCTACTCCACTTTAACTCCCCAACAATACGACTATTCACTACCAAAGTAACTCAATTCTATCTTACATAATACATTCATTCCATCATTAGACATACTCCATTAAGTCAAATGAAGAGGACTGAGAGGGTTAGGGTTGTGCCTGAATCCCACACAGGGGGATAGGAGGGGGAGGAGGGAGAGGACACTAACCCTAACCCTAATCCTCTGCCTCTCCCTCCCTCCTCTTTCCTCTCCCTCTCCCTCCTCTCCCTCCTCCCCCTTCTGTCTCCCTCTGCCTCTCCCTCCTCCCTGTCTTTGCTGTCCCCCCCTTC